>PVJD01001296.1:0-280381 GCA_004026545.1 Mormoops blainvillei
TTCTTGGATATAGGTCCTTGTCTTTCATGACTTTGAATAGTTCTTTCCAGCCCCTTCTTGCTTTTAAGGTTTCTTTTGAGAAGTCAGCTGATAGTCTTATGGGAACTCCTTTGTAGGTAACTTGTAGGTAACTGTCTCCTTTTCTATTGCTGCTTTTAAGATTCTCTCCTTATCTGTAATCTTGAGTAATGTACTGATGATGTGCCTTGGTGTGTGCTTCCTTGGGTCCAGCTTCTTTCAGACGCCCTGAGCTTCCTGGACTTCCTAGAAGTCTATTTCCTTTGCCAGATTGGGGACATTCTCCATTATTTTTCCAAATAAGTTTTCAATGTCTTGGTCTTCCTCTTCTCCTTCTGGCACCCCTAAGATTCTGATGTTGGAACATTTAAAGTTGTCCCAGAGGTTCCTCAGCTTCTCCTCATTTTTTTGAATTCTTTTTTCTTCATTCTGCTCTGGTGTAATGTTTATTTCCTCTTTCTGCTCCAAATTGTTGATTTAAGTCCTGGTTTCCATTCCCTGTATATTTTGTTTCATTTCACTTGTATAGCCTTCACTTTTTCCTCCCTTTTGCGACCATAGTCCACCAATTCTGTGAGCAACCAGATTACCAGTGTTTTGAACTCTGCGTCTGTTAGGTTGGCTGTCTCTTCATTGCTTAGTTCTATTTTTGGAGCTTGATCTGTTCTTTCATTTGGGCCATATTTTTTTTTGTCTGGGCATGCCTATTATGTTGTGAGGGGCAGAGCCTTAGGTACTCAGGAGGGCAGGGCAACCCACATCACTGCCTTGTGGCGCTGTATGTGGGGGAGGGGTCTGAAGGGAACAATGCCATTTCTTTGGCTCTTGGCAAGCTTGAAGTCACTTCCCCTGCTACCCACAAGCAAACTGGGCCCTTCTGGTACTTGTTCCAAGGTGGGTGGGTTTGTGTACATTCTAGGATCCTGTGGGTCTCTCAAACAAAATCTCCTTGAGACTGGCAATTTCTCCCACTGCTGAAAACATCACAGGTTTTTACTGGGAGAGGTTTCGAGGCTCTCTTTCCCTACTCCAGAACTCTGGGTTGCATGGTCTCTCTCACTCACTAGTTGCTCCTCCTGGTTTATCTGCAGGCAAATGTGGGACCACCTGGTCTGTGAGCTGCAGCCTTGCTGTGTGTCCTCTCCACCCTTGCTGCCCAGCTCTGCCCCTCCTACCGGTCTGGATGAATGTTTTTTCTTTAGCTCCTTGGTTGCCAGATTTCTACACAGTTTGATTTTCTGGCAGTTCTGGTTGCTTTTTATTTTTAATTTGTTGCTGTCCTTCTTTTTGTTGTGTGAGAAGACAAAGTGTATCTACCTATGCCTCCATCTTGACTGGAAGTCCCTTCCCTCGTGCCTTTTGAGCTGCTGCCTCAGTGCTGGAGCTCAGAGAGGGCGAGTCAGAGTAAGTCCCTGTGTGGATCTTTTAAGAACACCTGGGACTCTAGAAGCCATCTGTGTCACCCAGCCTCAATTCCCCCTGATTTTAACAGCCAGAAAGTTATGGGGACTTCTCTTCCTAGCATTGGAACCTTGGTTTTGGGGCCCTGGTGTGGGTCTGGGATCCTTTGAGGCTCAGGGACCTCCACAGCCAAGATATCCCTCCTGATTTTTATCTACTACATGTGGGTGTTAGACCAGCCTGTTCCACATCTCTGCCCCTCCTACCAGCCTTGATATGGCTTCATCTTTAAATCTCTGGTTATAGGACTTCTATTCAGCTAAATTTCAGGTGATTCTGTATGATTGTTTTGTAGTTTAGTTGTAATTTTGACGTTGTTGTGGGAGGATGTGAATACCACATTTACCTATGTTGTCATCTTTACCCAAAGTCCCAAGAAGTCTAACATTATATAATTGAAGTCCCGTAAGGAGAGAGATTGTGTGGGTTAGCATCTGTATTTTGGGGGTGTGTGCATGTGAGACAGAGAGAAACCACAATTTGAAGAATCATCGGCCAAAGTGTTTTCAAATTCAGTAAAATGTCCAAGATGCTTGGCAAACCCCAACAGGATAAGTACACACAGAACCAGACCCAGGCATATCACAATCAAACTACTGAAATCCAAAATAAAGAGAAATTCTTTATATCAGCCAGAGAAAATAGCATATAATATAAACAGGGCAACAAAGATACACAATAACATTAGACTTTTAACAAGCCAGAAAGCAATTGTGAATGGCATAAAGTGCTGAAAGAAAACAAAACCTAGAATTTTAATAGAATATAGATCTCATAAAGGTATCTAGAGTTTTACATCTCTACTGAAAAATGCCCTTCAATGATTAAGAAGTGCAAATTAAGAAGAGACTATTTGGCAGTTGCAAAATAGTCACAGGGCATAAGGAAGATAGTCAATTATATGCACGATGTCACATGGGTACTAGACTTATTGGGGTGATCACTTCGTAAGTTATATAAATGCCTAATTACTGTGTTGTACACCTGAAACAAATATGTTGTATGTCAACTGTAATTGAAAAAGAAAAAATTTAAAAAAGAAAATACCCTCAAGAACAAAAGTGAAATAAAGACAATTTAATTAAAAACTAGGATAATTTGTTGTCAGTAGACCAGCACTACAAAAAATGCTGAAGAAATATTTAGTACTATGTGCCATACAGCATCCTCCATGTTTTATGTAGTACTTTGTGTTTCCCAAGAAGCCAAGACCAGAACAAACTTTCAAGTGAAGTAGTTTACTTGGTAAATGTTATGGGCCAAGTTGTGCCTGCCCCACCCCTGCCAAATTTATTTGTTAAAGTCTTAATACCCTGAGTATTAGGAGACAAGGTCTTTAAAGAGGTGATTAAGTTAAATAAGGGATTTAGGGTGGGCCTTAATCTAATATGACTGATGTCCTCATGAGAAGTGGAAATTTAACCACGCACAGAGACACCAGGAATGTGATGTGAAGAGGGATGACCATGTGAGGACACAGCAAGAAGGTACCATCTGCAAGGCAAGGAGAGAGGCCTCAGAAGGAATTAAACCTGTTGACACCTTGATTTCAGATTTCTAGTTTCCAGAACTGTGAGAAAACAAATTTCTGTTGTTTAAGCCACACAGACTGTTGTGTTTTGTTATGGCAGTGCTAGCAAACTAGAACAGTGGGTGACCCCAGGAAACACGGCAATGACAAGGTGAAAATCTTGAGATGTTCTAAATTAAAATTACAGAGGCTGGAGGGTGAAAAGAGAACAGAAGAGTTGGCCTGCTGATAGCTGTGGACCAGCTTTGACAACAGCCTGTTCACATTCACATACATTTGTTGGAAGTTAGGAGTGATTTCCAGGAGACTATGTCTGTGCTTATCCAAAAGAGAGAAAATAATCTCTTGCCAGGCACCTTGCAGCCCCAGGGGCCTCCACTTCTTCTTTACGTATGAGCTCTATCCACTGTGCTGTGGACTCTGCTGCTTCTATCCCAGAACGAGCCCTACTTCGCCTTCTCTTATGACCCCGGACTGGTCTTCTTTTTTTGCTAGCAATGGCCTAACCCCTTCTTTTAAAAAGATGTTCAGCCCTGGGAATTAAAATTTTTGTTTAATAGTAGAAAAGTGGGGAAGGATGAAGGGGAAAGAAAGGCAGCCAATAAAAATGTTTCATTAAGCTCAGGAAGCAACCCCCAAAGGGGGCCCTGCAGTGTAAAGGCCCGAGAGGATGCTGTTAGAGATCACAGTGATTAAGAGGATGGGCTTTGGAGTGCTGCGGGTATGGGTTCAACCCTACTGGTTATTTATCTGTAAAATAGAGATAATATTGCCGCTTAATGAGAATAAAATAATATAGTTCAGGTAAAACCCTTAGTATTTGACATTTTACAAGTGCTCAACAAGGACCATCATTTTATTGGTTGATTTCATGGCAGCTCTGTGAGATTCATGTAAATGATGATAATTTCTTTTAATATATTACTAGTAATTAAAGTGATTAAAATTTAAGTTATGTCTGATTCATTATGTTTTTAACTGTGTTATAATGGTTGACAGTGTTTAACAATCCTAACAATCCAATGAGATAAGATTCAAGCTATCTTAGTAAATACTTAACATACTAAACACTTATATAGTATATACTCAATAATAATTCATTTATATACACATTATGGGGCTGGGCTGTACTGAAATTATATTCTTTTGTGTTCTGGAACCTCCTTTTCCTGAATCACATACTGTATAGTATAACACATACATATTTTACTAGTGACACATGTCAGGTGTTGTCTTTCTCTAAATCCCAAGGTTTGAAAAGGGGTTTTTGGTGAGTCATCATCACGGTTTCTTCCCAGAACGTGTGACCTTTTCATCTGCCTACTGTCTCCAACCATGGCTTCCTGAAATAAAACTGCAATTCTCTATATGCTGCCTGGTTGCAATAGCTCTCTTCCTGCTGCAGATGGTACCACCAGAATTCTTGGAATTACCCTTGATAGGCCTCATTGGACCTCCTGGCAGGTTGTAACAGAGATGTCTACTTAAGTAAATTACCTTTAGTTACAGAAAATATAAAGGCTTATAACAGAATTAGTGATCAAAATGGTTATCCTTTTATTTTCAGTGGTGAAGAGGAGTAAAAATTTAAATACAGAAGATCTTCACATTTTAAAAAGCAATTTTCAGAACATATAACTGAGACTGAAAGACCCAATTAACTTTTTTTTCCTTTATTATTGATGAGAGGGTGGGAGAGAAAGAAACATCAGCTTGTTGTTCCACTTATTTATGCATTTATTTGCTGATTTTTGTATGTGCCCTGACTGGGGATTGGAACGCGCAACCTTGGTGTATTGGGATGATGCTCTAACCAACTGAGCTGCCTGGTAAGGGCTCAATTTATTTTTTAAAATGTATTATATTTAACGGAATGTTGAAAACATGTATTTTTAAAATTTTTATTTATCAGAGAGAGAGACAGAAAGAGAGAGAGGGACATCCAGAAGCAGATTAAGGTCGGTCGAGGCCCTGGGTGCAGAAGAAAATATTGGGCCCCTTAAAAAAGAGAGAGAGACAGGGAAAATAAAAATACATGTCTTCAGAAGTCGGGGCCCAGGGCACAAGTCCGGTGTACCCACTGTTAAATCCGCCTCTGGGGACATTGAGACATTGAGACATCGAGACATTGAGACATCGTTTTGTAGTTCCACTTATTTACGCATTTATTGGTTGCTTCTTAAACGTACCCTGACCAGAGATTGAACCTGAAATCTTGGTGTATCAGGATGACACTCTAACCAACTGAGCTACTTGTCCAGGGCTGAAAACATATTTTTAATAGTTTTATTTCTGTTAAAAGCATGATAAACATTTTATCAACTTCAGTGAAAAAATAAATTTTTTTGTGTGTAATATAACCAGTGTGAGAAGTTGGGATATTAAAAAAATGAACTGATTTGCAATATTCCCGCCCCACCCCCCCACACCCCCAGCAGGTGTGGCTAAATGGATTGAGCACTGGCTTGTGAACCAAAAGGTCGCCAGTTCCATTTCCAGTCAGGGTACATGCCTGGGTAGCGGGCCAGTTCGATATTTCTCTTGCACATGGATGATTCTCTCACTCTCTTTCTTCCTCCCTTCCTCTATATCTAAAAAATAAATAAAATCTTTAAAAATATTCCCTCATTCAAGCCCCAGCTGGTGTAGCTCAGTGGATTGAGCGTAGGCCTGTGAACCAAAGTGTCGCCCATTTGATTCCCCAGTCAGGGCACATGCTTGCGTTGCAGGCCAGGTCCCCAGTAGGGGGTACACGAAAGGCAACCACACATAGATGCTTCTCTATCTCTCCCTCTCTTCCTCTCTGTCTAAAAACAAAATAAATAAAATCTTTAAAAAATAAAAATAAAAAATTCCTTCATTCATTTAACAAGTATTTATTAAGAAGTATTACCAAGCAGAAGTTTAAGTGCTATAGTCACAATTGTGAATAAAATAGTGTAAAAATAATTACTGACCTCATATTTGAAACAAATATTTCAATAAGCAAAATATCTGGGAAAAAATATGAAAAAAATAATAACCCCAAACAATTCCTTATGTTCAGCAAATGTCAAAGAAACAGTCAATTAAACCCCAGATAATGAGTCAAAGATAGCCAAAATATTCCCAATTTAGAAAATGATATACCAAAACAAGACAAAAATAAAAAATAGAAACAATTACACATTACCATGAAAATGGCTAAGGCAATAACTGAACAGGGTAGTCAAAGAATGTTAGCCATTTAAAAATGCTTATAGCCATGCACCCCCAAGCAATTCCAAATGGGTCTACGGGGTCTGTACAGAGGGTATCCAACCATTTAATATGAAAAATAGAGACACTTATTGAAGAAGATACAAGAAACATTGTACATAGGACAATGATGCCTCAGTCCCCTTCAAAGTAGGCACCTTGGGACCTCACACAATTCTCCCAATCACCATCAGCTGCCCTATCATATTTTCCTGAATCTCATCAATGGTCTGAAATCTTTTCCCTTTCAAGGATGATTTTAGTTTTGGAAAAAGCCAGAAGTCACAGGCACCAAATCTGGACTGTAAGGGGACTGAATCACCTTGGTGATTTGATGTTTTGCGAACAAACTGCACAAGGTGTGATGCATAATCAAGTGCGTTGTCATGATGAAGCTGTCAATTACCAGTTGCGCATAGTTGCAGCCTTCTGAATCATCCAAATGGTTTCCATGGAGGAATGTTCAAGCTTAATGAAAAACTTGATGCAGATTCGTTGCTCTACTCGTTCAGTCATTTTGAATGCAATGGCCACACAGTACACATGCTCACTCAGTGGTGTCTACTGCCCCCACTGACCAGTACAGTGAAGTCATCATTGTTCATGCATGTACATTACAGTCTGCTTTCCTTGGCTGCCAGGTTGTATCGATGTCATGCAAACCATTTTTGTTATATTAATAATGGCTGAACTTTTTCCAGACAGATCTTGTATATATCCTAACAATCCAATGAGATAAGATTCCAGGGATAGAATAAAATTAAAATTAAGATAAAAATATGCAAATGTTCCCACAAGGTTGATGTCTTGGTGGGTTCTGTCAGATGCTTGATAGGCCCTTTCTTTGTGTTCAGGCTTTCTATTTCTTCTGTTCAGTCAGAGCAATTAATTCTGGCAAATTAAGTCATATAAACTAAATTCAAGAGAGCTAAACAAGCCGTATTGATTTTGTCACTTTGTTCATTCTTACAGTGGACAAAATCCTCACAGACATTCAAGACACCCTTCGCCACAAAAAGGGACTTGGATGAATTTAAAGAAGTCTCATCTAGACTGTGGGAGAACTCAAAGAATTATCCTGTGGAATGCTATTTATTTAATACCTGTATATTGAGCACTCACTATGTGTCTAGCACTGTGCTGAATGCTGAGATCCAGATTATAATAAAATCTGTTCAATCCCTCAAGGAACACACAATCTAATGGGGCAACACTGAGAACTAATTATAGCCCATGATGTGACATATAACAGGGGCTAGAGAAGCACAGAGGGGCAAATTATTACTTTAGCCCTGGGAGAACAAGTAATGAGAGGAGCTGATACTTTAGTAGAATTTAAAGAAGATGGCAGGGGGCTGGCTGGTGTGCCTCATTGGACCAAGTGCCAGCCTGCAAATTAAAGGGTCACTGGTTTGATTCCCAGTTAGGGCACATGCTTGGGTTGCAGGCCAGGTCCCCAGTTGGGGGTGTGCAAGAGGCAACTGATTGATGTATCTCTTGCACATTGACTTCTTGTCTTTCTCTCTCCGTTCCCCTCTCTCTAAAATGAGTAAATAAAATCTTTAAAGAAGACAGTGGGAAAAGTTCATCCCAGGAACAGCAACAAATACTTACAAGCACATGGAATATTTAGGAAACAGGATGTGTTACTATCACTGATGTTTGAGCTTCTTTTGTACTAACAGGAGGTAAAATTGGAAAGGATGGCTGGGGCCAGTTGTTTCAATCATGAAAAGACATGGAAGAGAACAATGTGCTTCATGTTGGGTTTCAGAAACATCTTCTGGCAACATTGTGGAGGACAGGGGAGCCATGGAAGTAAGGAGGGGAGTCAGGAGGGTGTTCCAATAGCCCAGGCAAAAATTATAAGGCAGTAGAAATTAAGTCAATGAATTTTACGGCTGTGCCTGAGTGTGACCAGGTGCTCAGCTAAAGAAAACCTTTTTCCAGGACAGTGTCTGATGCACATCACCAAACATTTCTGCATTGATTTTCTTTTTTCTCAAATTCATCCAAATAATCAGCAAACAATTAACTTGACTTATTTCTTATTCAATGTTAGTCTTCCATTGGAATTCGGGAGAAACCCTAAGTCACTGAAAAGTTTTTGAGAGAGAGTATGCCATACTGATACTAATATTACCTATTGAAGTCTAACAATTGCCTTACCAGGTAGGAAACAGACTTTTTGTTATACCAGAATTCCTCATAAATTTCGGAGTCACAAGGGATTATTGCCCTGGGGTTGGAGAGTGTGTAGGTGTGGAGAAGAAAATAGTGTTTCTTGCATAGCTAAGAACAGGGTTTGAGCTGTATAATACTTATCAAAAAGAATATGGAGACCTTTACTAAGACCCAATAGGATTTGGGGTCCTTAATTATATAAGAAAAGATCATTTATCTATGAAGATTTTTACAGGTGTCATCAAGTTTGAACACTACTGCGTCTAATTATGCAAACCAGATACTGCAAAACTTATTTCCTATCAGGAGGACGCATTTCAGATCTGAAACACCGGCATTCTTTTATATGTGTTCAAGAATGCTCTCTCTGAACAATCAACAAGTAGCTTCAGTTTCAGGTTTCAGACTCTAAAACACATGTGCTCTTGAGGCCATTGAACTAACTATAATAGAATGCTCCATAGAAACTTTTATCTATTGCTATCACTTTTCAAAATTCATCAATTCGTAAGGTAAATTAGTTTCTATTGCTTCTGAAATTACTGTAAGAACTTGTAAGTCCTTTATTTTAAATTAAGTCAAACTAAAACTAGCATTGTATAATGTTTACATTTTTAAGACTAAATTCTAAAAATGGAGTGTGATTTCTTTAGAAATCAGAAGCAGGTAAGGGAATAAACAGAAAGCCTTGTTTAATCTGTTAATATGAGACAGACCAGTAAACCAGGACAAGTGGAATAGGGAAACTGAGACAGATAGCTGGACAAAATGTCAGAGCAATTTACAGCCCAATACAGAAGGTTGCCTCCCTGGAAATAACATCCAGGCCTCAGCTGCATTTCAGCTCCAGATCCACAACAGCAGCAACACCAGACAGGGAACACCGGGACCAGCTGCAATGACCAAGGACCCCGGGCTCTGGCACTGACCAGTAGTGGAGACCACAACCCTGAAAGAACACACCTGGAAAAGTGATGAATGTCCTGCTGAACCCTTTCCCTGAGACCTCCTCAAAAATATCTGCCTGCAAGAGAGAGATAAAAGTCTCAAGGCAAAGGACCCAGCACAGGCTCTCCCTCTGGGAAATGGACTGTGCAAGTCCCTTTTCCCTCTTTTTCCCTCCCTTCCTTCCCCATAAGCACACATCTCCTAAACTCTAAGGACCCCTGAGACTTAGGAACAGGGGAGCAGTGGGTAGTGGCAGCTCGACCTTGGTTAATCCCCTGAACCTGTACCCAAGTGCTCAAGTTCTCCTTTTCTCTGAGTTCCCAGTGAGCTGAGGCAGCCCTGCCTTGGCTCTCTCCTCTTGCTTCTTCTACCCTAGGCTCTTACCTGTTTCACTGTCTCCAGCTTCAGTAGACATACTCTCATTGTCATCTGAACTTGTGTTATGAAATCTTTTCTACAAGTTAAGAACCCATGCACTACAGCCTGGCCCCAGGCAGACCTACTAAGCCCCTGTCTGGTAACAGTAAGACCAACTAAGTGGATATAATCAGTGAATAGATTCTAAGTAAGTAGCCACATATGTGGGGAAGCCTTCTTTCTGAGAGACTTACTAGAAAAGAAACACTGTGGAAATTCCCTTTATTGCTGTGCAGTATGTGGATTAGCTATATTTTTTCCTTCTTCCAAGTCTTGCCATGCTTACAAGCTCCCTACATGTGCCCAGGACCACGTACCACCAGCTTTTCAAAACCAGAAGTCCATACTATTTAATGTTAATTAAATCTAGGCTGGAGCAAAAGAAAGATTGGAGAAATTTTAACACCTCTAAGAGATAAGCATAGTGGTTTGGTAATGGGGTAGGTCGGATCAGAGGTCCCTGGAAAACAGGGGAGACTCAGATCCAGGGGAATCACTTCCCAATCCTGCAGAAAGGCAGAGGGAGAGAAGGGTGCCCAAGCAGCAGATTAAAAAGCAGATTTCCCATACCTTCTTTAAGGCAGGCAGGAGCAGAAGGCACAGTGCTTAGGGCACACTGCATAACAAAGGCAGAATAAACACAACCCCTGACTTTCTGAAAGGATAGGCTGCAGAAGGTGGCCGGAAACTTACACCCTGATTAAAAATGGCAGATGAAAGAGGATCAAAGACACTGGGGAGATGACAAAAATGGTGGACATTGATGCACCACAGGAAAAACTGGACATTCCCACTGGCTTCATGTGCTCGTGGGATTTTGGGAGGGCCTTTTAAAGGTTGGAAAGGCTCTCCCATGTTCCCTTGCCTGTGCTCTCTCTTTCTCTCTTACTCGTGCTCTGGGTAGCAGAGCTTGGTGTGGAAAAGTCACTCTCTGGTTTTGGAGCTTGCTGCAAGCTTTCTCTCTGGGCCTTTGTCATTTGGGTGTCCTGGGCCTCTGGCCGTGCTCCCCACACAGACGGGAGCACTTGTGTGGCCAGGCAGATGCTGGGCCCACCAGGGGCTTAGAGCCTGCATGGATGGGAGCCTACTCCTGGAGGCAGGGTCCCATGCTGGGAGGTGTGCCTCCCTGGGCTCCAGCCTCTGGGATACTATAATCCAGCGTAGCATGGCACACAGTTTCTCGATGGCCACATGGAAACTGGGAGCAGCACACCCCAGATCCTGAAGGAAAAAGCTGCTGCAAGAAGATGGTGACTCTGAAACCCACAAGTGCACATGCCAGAGAGGATGGAGATCTGTTTGCATGACCGGCTTAAGGACAGATAAGGAAATAGGGGACTTCTGGGCATGGTTTTAGCTTGTAGTCTTTCGGGAGCAAGAGAAGTTCTGGGTCTCATGGGAGAGAAGGGGTCAGAGCAGGAGTGCTCTCAGCCCCCTCAAGGTTGGAACTCTGTTAATAAAAACCTGTTTCCTTCAACACAAATCATTGGGTCATATAAAAGGGTGCCAAGTGGCTGAAGCCCAATTTGCATGTTATTGTTTGAACTTTTTAAGAGTCCTGGAATACAGCAGAGACAAAGAATAAATTGGAGCCAATCAGCCAAGAAAATAAACTAAATAGGGGTTTAAAAAATAAAGAGTGCAAAAGAGACAAAAGATTTTGTTTTCTAAATTTTATTTTGAGTGGTCATCTTTTGAAAACAGAACATGATTATATTTCAATACACAACTTTTTACAACCAAAAATAAAACACCCCAGTAAAATAACAAAAAAATGATATTTCATTTGCAATGCATGAGAAATGGTTAACATTTTAGTCATAAAAGAACGCTTAAGAAACCAGTTACAAAGACACTAATTATCCAAGGGAACTGGAGAAAAGAAAATGAAATCATGCAAATGACTATTAAGAATTAAGAATATGATGATTGAGCTGAACAATAACGGAAGAGCGGTATCACTGTAATATCACACTATCACAGAATAAAACAATGATATCGAATGTTTTCCAGTTTTGAATAGTGTTGTACAGTTTGAATGCTCATAAACAAACACTGAGAGACAGATTGATCAGGAGTATCTACAAGTAGAAGGAAACTACAGTTTTGACTCACAATATAAATTTTGGATATCTTTAGCCCTAGCATTCTTAATTCATTGAACTTAATTTGTTGAAATAAGTTGTCATTTTTAAAACAGTGGTTTTTAGAAACAACACCCTTTCCCATAACTAATATAGTGTAATGTTCCTTTTACTGCCTTGAAATGAAATTTATAGATAATATAACTTGCACACATAATTTATAAAATTATTGTTGGGCCCTAATTATAACATAAAGGAGAAATAAAAGGAAGATAACTAATAGCAAAATAACTTTTATTTCAATATGCAAATGCTTGGGCACAAGTCCACTGGGGCCTAACAGAAGACTCTGATGTAGGGAAGGGCAGTCTGTGTGGGATGCACTGGGGCTTGATTCCAGGAGCAGCGTTACTGTCAGTTGGCAAAGTTCCAAATACAACATAGTACAATATTGCTCTATTAGACAGTAGTTGTACCCCCATAAAATTCAGTATATATTACACTGCACCAAAAAAATGTATTTTGTATTTTTAAAAAAACTATACTACAAGAATTATAAAGAAAAAGGTTGTAGAAAAAAGATTAAACTGAAAGTCAAGACATCTGATTTCAAGTCCTGACTTTTCCCTTCTGTAGTGGACATTGGTTCTTTTGGGTAGCCAGCATCTGAGTCTCTTTCCTTCATTTGGAAATCCCGCACAACCTGAGGCTTGGTCAGAGACATAGCTCTTCCTCCCAATGCAAGATACCAGACAGTCTCTCTCCTTGTCTCTGGCAGAACAATTAATTGGACACTCTTGTCTGGGCTGAGAATTGGAGGGGAGTAGACAAAAGCCTTGGAATAGTTACAGATTATATGCAGGGCAGAAGTTCTGCCAAGAGTCATGGCAGCTCCAGGAGCTAGTAGTGGCTGGGTGAGCTCTGCCCCTCCCTTAAATTTCTGAACTTAGTTTTCTCTTGGTTCCCCAAGTTTCTGCAAGAAATTATTTGGGCTTCCATTGACTAGAATCAAGTTATTGATTACAGCCGAGAACTGGGACAGGTCCCATTTTTTCTGGGCCTCAGTTTCCTCATATGTGTGATGAATAAAGGCTCCTTCCAGGCTTGATGGCTAGTCGTCAGTGAATATATGAAGGCTGCTGTTGGGGGGAAATCCTTTATATGCAGCTTAAGCTTTAGTTTCCAAAGGCCTTTCAAGGCTATCGTCACATTTGGCTTGGAGGGACAGGGGTTTACAATGGATACATTATAAGCAAAGTGTTTATCCCAGTGCCTGGAACATAGAATAAATAATAGTTACCATAACTGACATAGACTGATAACTAGGATGTATTTTTATGTGAAAAGATAAAGCTATTTTTTTGTGTATTTGGTATGATCTCATTTTAGAAAGCATTTTGTTTTGCACACCAATGTATCCTCTCTGAATATAGCAGGTATTTAGTAAATATCTGTTGAAGCAATGAATTTCTATAAAAATTTTGCCATCTGCTAGTATGTGTACAGAAATATTCTGCAAGGATTTGGAGGAGTGGTATATTAGTTTGCCAGGGCTGCCATGACATGATACCACAGAGTGGGTGACTTAAATAAAAAATTTATTTTCTCATAGTTCCTGGAGACTGGAAATCTGAGATCAAGATATCAGCAGTTTTGGTTCTTTCTGAGGCCTCTCTCCTTGGATTGCAGCTGGCCACCTTGCTTTGTCCTCATATGGTCTTTCCTCTGTGCTCACATATGTCTGATGTCTCTTCATGTCTCAAAGTTACCTCTTCTTAAAAGGATACCAGTCAGACTGGATTATGGCCCACCTTAAAGGCCTAATTTTAACTTAATCACCTCTTTAAAAGCCCTGTCTCCAAATATAGTCACATTCTGGGGTCCTGGGCCTAAGGTTTCAGCATCAATTGGGGGGACACAATTCAGTCCATAACAAGTGGCAATATGAAAGATTAACTTTTCCTAAATAATATTTTCTACAATGTTTCTGTAATGTTTCAATATTTTAGAAGGAACCTAATTAATCTTATAAGTTAGAAAAGCAATATCAAAACAAAACAAATTCTTTGTGTTTATATATAAAATGTAGTTAGATTCTAGGCTTAATTATAAAGTTTTCATTTACATGAATGTCTTCTGGGCATTTGAAAGTCATGAGGGACACAGGGCAATTCTGGGTTGTGAAGGACCAATCCATGCATTACCGGATGCACAGTGATGGCCAGTAGCATCACTGTGCATCCGGTACCACTATGGCCAGTAGCACTCCTCTTCTGTAACTCTGGCAACCAACAAATGCCTCTAGTTTCCAAAACTCCATTGATCATCACCACTTTAGAGGATAATTCTATAATATTACTTGCAAATGCTTAAAATGTTTTCTTCTTGTCTCATTGTCTCCCCTTTTCTTTTGAAATAATAGAAGAGGAAGAAATCATGGTGATTACCTTTAGCTATGCCAGTGGGAAGGTTGACTGTGTCTGAGTTTTATGGTAGCTAAAGTTGCCTAAAGACAACTAAACCTCTTTTGCTGAAGTTTATCCAAATTGTAGGCATGATGTTCAGGAGAAAACACAGTAATAGCAAATGTATAGTGTGCACTGAATATGTGCCAGACACTGTTGTCAGTGCTCTACATAATACAAATTTGTTTGTTCTTTACAACCCTGTGAGGCAGGTGCTATTGTTTGATAAGTGAAGACTCAGGCACAGGAAAGTGAAGTGACTTGCAAGTAGTGGAGCTGTGCTTTAGAGCAATCTGGGTTGCCATGCTTAGCCGCCAAAGGGTGCTAGCTTTCCCCTACTTAAGTGTTTACTGGGTGACTGGGTTAAGCACTGTACAGACATAGCATGTGATCCTCACAGAAACAATGAGATGGCTACCATTTTACTGACTGGGAAACTAAGAGGCTCCAATCTCTTTTGGGAAGCAGACAGCTTATATGCATAGTTTATAAATATGTACAAATTAATGGCAAACTTAACCAAAGTTATTCCCACAATCAAAATGTGGGGAAACAGAAATTATATGAATGTATTTTCTCTTCTAAATCTACTTTAGTAGTCAGTCACTTCTTATTGAATTTTCTGAGGTCCTAAGCATTTTATTACTGGATAAGTTGTATTATGAGAAGCGATTTATATGTATGATGTTGCTTTTCCCCTGAAGTTAATGAAAAACAATTCAATCCAGCTACGTCTCAACTTCGTGAACTGATCTTTCTCTTTTACAACAGAAGCAATATTGTGACAAATCCAATAAAAGGTTTATTTTTATTTTGCGTGTTTTATTTCCTTAAGAGAAGGTACTCCCAGAGAGTTTTAAGAAAGCTAGTTTTCATGCTACTGAGAATATATCTCAAATTCTTGGGGCACCACCTAGTTGATGCAATTGCTATTATCAGCTGAAGAAAAACCTTATAAAGGCTGTCAGAAAATGCATAATAGGCAAGTAGAAATGGCTTCTAGCATATCTCTTCCAGTGGGGTTTAAAATTGCTTCAAGAAGTAAACTTCAGGTTTTGACATAATTGAAAAAAATTATAATCTTAATAAACTTTTTCTGATTTCTTTTTTTCTCCCGCATTACCAGATAGTAGTCTGGGGATCTTTTCCTGATTCACTGTTTTGAATTTGCTTTTTTTCCCAGATTAAGTGTCAGAATAAAGCACACATAGTTCTTTTTCTTAAAAACTAATCCTTTCTAACTATTTTTCTTTTCTTATTATAAAACAGCATGTCAACATAAAATTCTGAAAAAACCCCCCTCTAATCCTACTGTAGAGGGAGTCAGGGCCGACACCAAGGACGAAATGAAATGTTATCTGCCCTGCTGCAGGTGCTGAGACTATCTGCCCTGACTAATGCTGTAAATGTTTCTCTCCCACTTCTGTAAGCCCCTTCGTGCCAAATCTATACTGCTCCTCCCAATACACTCCCCTGCTTAGCCCAGCATAAAAGGAATGCGGGGCTATTGTTCTGGGCTCAGAATTTGGAGTTTGTCTCCTCTGGGCCCGTGCACGTAAATAAAGATCGTGCTCCTAACCCCTCAGTGTCTGGTCGTTTCATTTTTCCATAACACTCACACTCATTTCTCATGGCTCTCTTTCTTCTCAAAATGTACCTTGAAGTTTTTGCACATGCTGTTCTCTCCATCTAGAACACACCCTGCTCCTCTTTGCAGCCCTGCCACTTACAATTTCACCAGGTAATTTGCTACGCAATCTCTGATATCAGCTTCGGTGTCACTTCCTCTAGGAGGCCTTCCTGAAACTCAAAATTAGTTCAATATTCTTTACAGGTGCATGTCAAAGGATGTAGGAATGAAAGTGACACAGCGTCTAGGATTTGTTTTAAAGGAAAGAAAGGAAGTTATCAGGGTGACCAAATTTTGATACTTATTGAAAGCAGAAGATTGTTACAAGAGAATTCATCATAGTGTTCTCTCTACATCTGCATGTGTTGGAAATTTTACCAATTTAAAAAAAAAAAAAAAGAGGAAAAGCATATATACACATACACAAAATCTAGGGTAGGAATGACAAGGCCAAACAAACCCAGACACTCCCACTTTTGCCCCTGGTCAATGTCCTGTTCTTTGTCTTATAAGTGATTAGCTAAGATTAGAACAGTTTGTCCCCTTGAAGTCAGCTAGACACAGAGATAAACATTTCCTGTTCGGCTAACTGAGACTTTTCCTGATTGCAAAATAGTCCCAATAGTCCTGGCTGGGTGGCTCAGTTGGTTGGAGTGTTGTCTGTACACCAAAAGGTTGCAGGTTCGATTCCTGGTCAGGGCACATGCAGAAGGCAACATAGGTTTCTCCCTGACATTGATGTTTCTCTCTCTCTCTCTCTCTTTCTCCCCCTGCCTCTCTGTTTAAAATCAATAAAAACAGCCCTGACAGGTTACCTCAGTGGGTTGGTGATCATCCTGCAAACAGAAGGGTCACCGGTTTGGTTCCCAGTCAGGGCACATATATGCCTGGGTTACGGTTGGGGTATGCAAGAGACACTCAACTGATTGGTGTTTCTCTCGTACGTAGATGTTTCTCTCCCCCCTTTCCCTCTAAAAGTAAATAAATAAAATCTTTAAAATCAATAAAAAATATATTCTCAGGTGAGGATTTAAAAAATATATATTTTAAAAAATCCCAACACTAAATCCCCCATACCTGTAACTTCTGTACTCCCTATAAATGACTAAGGCAAAACCATGCTACCTAGACTTTCTGATCTTCATATTCAGGGGCTCTTCCTAATCCAATATATGAAATAAAATGAGTTTACTTACTTGTCTGAATTTTGTCTTTCACAGGAGTCTCTTCTATGGTTTCCACAGAATTCCTCTCCATCATAGATATCATGCTGAACTGTAATTGTCTGTCTGTCAGTCCGTCTGTCTTCCCCGGTATCTAGCACAATACCTAGCATAAAGTAGATGCTCAATAAGTATTTATTAAATTTTTAAAAATAGTCAATCTGTGACTCTTCTTTCTAGTAATGATGATCTAGCAGACAGCCATTATCTTTTACTCGGGCCCTCCTACTTTAAAGGAATAACGTATACCATATGTTTATTACAAAATGCTTATCTTTCTGTTCTCTGCAACAGGAAAATGGAACTGTACCCTTATAGAAGCTTTATACTTTTAATAAACAAATTGAAAAGAAAGGAGAGATCATAGCCTTGTGTTGGGTTTGCTAACAGTTCAGTTTGAAGACTGCTTCCATGGTGGTCTGGCTTCCCCTTTCCCGGTGACAGACAACTAACGTTGGTTCTCAACCTAAGCTCACTTGGTAGATTTTTTAAAATGCTGACACCTGAACCCCGCCCTCAGCGATTCTGATGCAGTTGGTGTAGGGTGTGGCCTGGCGACAGATTTCTTAAATGTTTCCCAAGTGATTCCAATGTGCTGCCAAAGTGAAAATCAGTGCTAGATCTGAAGTGGAGCAGTCAGTGTCCCCTCCTGGCAGGCTGGTGGGAGCAGCATCAATGAGACAATGGAGTGAGCCTCCACTTGGTGGCACCTCACTGGGATTGGCAATCTGACTGCAGCAATGCCAGGAATCTCAGCAATGGCAACTCGAAGCAACCTCAGACAACCCAGCATCACCCATCTGACCTGGTGGCAGGAAGCCATCTGTGGGGTAGACTAAAGTCTGGCAGCTCTGATCTCATTACCAAAAGGCCTGGACCAGGGAAATTGGTCATTAGCCAGACTGAAAAAAGCTGCTGAAAGAGCTAGATGATGACAGTATAGCAGCAAGACTGGTGCTGCCCAGGGCTGACTGATGACAACCTCAGTATCCTCATCTGTAAATTGGTGATAAAAATACTACCTGCCTCATAAGTAGTTATGAGAAATAAGTTAGTTAACATATATGAAGTATTACTAACTGGTATATAGTTCTTAGCTATTATTATTGATATAATTATTTGGAGAGGTGAGGAAATGGGTAGCTGTTTCAGTGGATAAAATAGGAAGACTTTTCCCACATGTCTCTTCCCTCCCAGTGTGGTCTCTTCTTATGAAGATGTTCACGGTTTACTTTGTTTTTAGTTCCTATCATAATGAAAACTGTTGCGATGTTTATACTGTCTTAGTGTAAATGAGCTTCTATTTTATAAATCATGTTGTTTTCATGTATTAACATGATTCACGTTCTGGTAAGCTTCGTTGTGTCTTCCTCCTCTGGAACATCAGCAAGACATTGGGGTTTATACTATGACCTGTCGTGTTAGGCAAGGCACCTCTGAACATGTTAGGCCATAGAGTGTGATTGGAGGGACCCCAGGTCTGTCTCTACCAACAAAATACTGTGCTTATACCTGTGGCCTGACCTCCTGGTTTAGTTTATTGCAAAAAGAAATGATGATTAGGAGGCTGAAAGTTTAGGACCAGAAACCGTTGGGTGTGACATGCCCCGTCTGTGTGAAGTCACTGGATTATCTGTGCTGAACAAAGAGAGAGTAAAGCAGCTCACCTGTTGTTCTCCAGACTTAAGGTGGATCAGGTCTGTTGTATCACCAGAACTCCTCCTCCTTGGGGTGTTGACCCTTCAGCTATCAAACTTGAGCACAAGTGTAGCAACTCCACCTGCTGACCAGGGTTACACAAGGGAATTCTGCTCTTACCCAGTGATCCCTTTGTTGCTTTTGCCCTCCTGAAGGAAAAAGGCCCAGTAATTGCTAACAATTTTAATCAACTGACACAAGGGGGAAAATACTGCACCAGAATAAGAGAGACTGTAGACTATTGTCTAATCCCCTGGAAAACTGGGCATCTTTTGAAATGATTTGTTGAATCTGAAATTCAAATTCTGAACTTAAGTTGCTTGAACCTATTAAAAGCAGGGCAGTGACACTTATTGGTGTCTTTTATGTGTCAGCCAATGATAAATGCTTTATATATGTTCAATCATTTAAAATCCTCTTAACACAACTATCTCTATTTTTATTGGTCTGTAAAAAAATACTCTTAAATTGAAGTAACACTTACTAAGTAGTCTGGCTAATAAGCAGTTGGGGCTGGAACACAATCTGGATCTGTCTACAGAGGCTAAGTTCTTAGGGAAAGCAGTTTATCAGTAGCTACTCTGTCTTAATATGAATAAGAAGACTAAGTCTCTTTTTCAAGATACGAGTTTTATAGAAAAACCAGGAAATAAATAGAAGTAAGTGGGAAAATATCATACATAAATCCCCATCCAAAGTTACCGCAGAAAATGTGTTGATCTTATATTTGATAACATCAGTGTATTTACCTGCTTTTGTCATTTGAGCCTTTATAGTGAGCCTTTTTTCTAGGTTAATAAATGTAGATCTGTATCATCTACAGTTGGCTGGGTGGTATCTCAGTGTATGCATGTCTCCTAAATTATTCATCTCATTCACTTATTATTAGATATTTAGGTTGTTTCTAACTTTTATTTATTATAAATTGTGGTTCAATACATATCTTTTTATGTCTTTGGGTGCTTTTATTATTGTTTTCTTAGGAAAAAAAATCCTGAAAGTAAAATTGTAAAGCCAAAGGGAATGCACGTACTTAAAAAAAAACCAAACTTTAGATTCAAATATATCATGTATATAGAAAGTGCACAAATTATAACTGGACAGTTTGGTCAAATGTCACAAAGGGAATACGCCTGTGGAAATACCACTCAGATCAAGAAATAGAAAGATATGAACCCCCAGAACCTTTCTCATACATCCTCTGAAACTTTACTGCTCTCACCTTTCTAGACATGAACACTTCTGACATTTAACATTATAGATTGATTTTGACTATCTTTTTGCTCTCTATAAATGGAAATATAGAATGTGTTCTCATTTGTGTCTGATTTCTTTCACTCAATATTAACTTTGTGAACTTATTCATGCGGTTGAGTAGCTCTTTGTGTGTGTGTGTGTGTGTGTGTGTTTTCTGGTAAATTCTAATACTGAATTTCTAAAAAGTAAATATACAAGTGTAACCATCACATCAGAATCCTCTCTTGTGCCCCCTATTAACCTAAAAATAAAAGGCCAAAGTGAAAAAGCATTTCATTTGAGATCCAAAAGAATAACTATTCAAGAAGCACTGATTTAGGCAGAAACCCAAATAGTGTTTCCATTAGGAAGTGAAGGCAAGGAGTATTTATAAGAAAGGGAAGGGGAATAATTTCATGAGTAGAAGGAAGAAGTTTCTATGGTTATTAATAAACAAAGGAAGGAATTTCTGTAAGTACAGATAAAATAATAAAGTGGTACTAACTCTAAAGAGAGTTTTTAGTTTTCAGGCCTATGGTCATAACAAACAGTTGTTCATAATACAATGCTACATTAGGCCCAGTCCAAAGGTTATTTTGCTGAGCTTTAACATCCCAAATGTTTGAGGGGTAATATGTGCAAGACACTTCCTCTGGAATGACAGCTCCGACTCCATTTTGAAGTGGCTCGGTTTATATTATTTTTCACACCCCTGAAATAACTTCTCTTCCAGCTTCTATCACCCTCGATTTTAAACTTTATATGTAAATAGATCATATGGTATGTAGTCTTTGAAGACTGGCTTATTTCATCCATTGTTGTATCTATCGAATTGGCTCACATTATTGGGTGTAGCAGGAGTTCTTTCCTTACTGCTGCATCATTCTATGACTACACAAAAATTTATTTTTCTGTTCTACTGTTGATGAGCATGTGAATGTTATCTAATTTTTGGCTGTTGTCAATAATGCTACTCTGAACATTCTTGTGCATGTCTTTTAGTGTTTAGAGAGGGCCAAGTCCCACTTTCATTATTTTCCTTTTCAAAGTTTCTGGGTTATCTTTGCATATTATTCCTCCGTGCAGATGGGCTTTGGTATCATTTGGTTAAAAACTCAGGAAGTTTAATTTTTTTAAAAGTATATTTTACTGACTATGCTATTACAACTGTCCCCTTTTTTCCTCCCTTCATTCCCCTCTAGCGTGTACTCTTCCCCTCCCACCAGCATTCCCCGCACCCCTTAGTTCATGTCCATGGGTCATACATATAACTTCTTTGGCTTCTCTATTTCCTGTACTATTCTTAACCTCCCCCTGTCTATTTATGCTTCTTATTCTTTGTACCTTTTCCCCCATTCTTCCCCCTACCTCTCCCCACTAAAACCCTCCATATAATCTCCATTTCTGTGATTCTGTTCCTGCTCTAGTTGTTTGCTTAGTTTGTTTTGTTTTTGTTTTAGGTTCAGTTGTTGATAGTTGTGAGTGTCTTGTCATTTTACTCTTCATAGTTTTGATCTTCTTTTTCTTAGATAAGATCCTTTAATACTTCATATAATAGGGTTTGGTGATGATGAACTCCTTTAACTTTACCTTATCTGGAAAGCACTTTATCTGCCCTTCCATTCTAAATAATAGCTTTCCCAGACAGAGTAGTCTAGGTTGTAGGTCCTTGTCTTTCATGACTTTGAGTACTTCTTTCCAGCCCCTTCTTGCTTTTAAGGTTTCTTTTGAGAAGTCAGCTGATAGTCTTATGGGAACTCCTTTGTAGGTAACTACCTCCTTTTCTCTTGCTGCTTTTAAGATGTTCTCCTTATCTTTAGTCTTGGGGAATATAATTATGATGTACCTTGGTGTGTGCTTCCTTGGGTCCAACTTCTTTGACACTCTTGGAGCTTGCTGGACTTGCTGGAAGTCCATTTCTTTTTCCAGACTGGGGAAGTTCTCCATTATTTTTTCAAATAAGTTTTCAAAGTGTTGCTCTTCCTCTTCTCCTTCTGGCACCCCTATGATTCGGATGTTGGAACGTTTAAAGTTGTCCGAGAGGTTCCTAAACCTTTCCTCATTTTTTTTTTGAATTCTTGTTTCTTCATTCTGCTGTGGTTGAATATTTATTTCTTCCTTCTGCTCCAAATCATTGATTTGAGTCCTGGTTTCCTTCCTTTCACTATTGGTTCCCTCTATATTTTTCCTTATTTCACTTTGCATAGCCTTTATTTTATCCTTTATTTTGTGACCATATTCAACCATTTCTGTGAGCATCCTGATTACCAGTGTTTTGAACCCTGCATCTGATAGGTTTGCTTCATTGCTTAGTAGTTTTATTTATTTATTTTTTTTAAATTTTTGATCTGTTCTTTCATTTGGGCCATATTTCTCTGTTACATTGTAAGAGGCAGGGCCCTAGATATTTGCCAGGGTGGGGCTACTAATATCTCTGCATTGTGGCACTGTACATAGGAGAGGGGTCCAAGAGGGAACAATGCCATTTGCTTGGCTCTCGTCTGCTTTCAGTCACTTCCACTGCTACCCACAAGTGAATTAGGTCCTTCTGGTGCTGATCCCAGGGTGGGTGGGTTTGTGTACATTCTAGAACCCTGTGGGTCTCTCCAACAAACACTTCTGTGAGTCTGGGAGTTTCTTCCGCCACAGCAATCCCTACATATTGAGGTTTTCTTTTCCTACACTGGAACCTTAGGTTGCCTGGTCTGTCTTGCTCCCCTGCCGTTCCTCCCGGTTTGTCCGCACACAAATGTGGAACCTCCAGCCACCATGCAGCCTGCCCAGTTCTCCAGCTGCACCCTGCCGCATGTCCTCTCCGCCCCAGCTGCCTATCTCTGCCCTTCTTACCAGTTTGGGTAAATGTTTCTTTAACTTCTTGGTTGTCAGACTTCTATACAGTTGGATTTTCTGGCAGTTCTGGGGTTTTGTTTTGTTTTGTTGTTGTTTTTTAATTTGTTGTTGTCCTTCTTTTCGTTGTGGAAGGACACGAAGTGTATCTACCTACGCTTCCATCTTGGCCTGTAGTAGGAAGTTTAATAGCATTTTGACTTGGATATTGCAAAACACACAGGTTAATTTAATATCTTAATTTAGAGAATTGTCATTGCTTATTAAAATCCTTATGTCTCTTGACAAAGCCTTATAGTTTTTAATATTACTTTTACACATTTCTTTTTAAGTTTATCCCTTGCTAGTTTATGTTTTTGTTGCTTTTGTGAATAGAATCTTCTTCCATGGAAGTTTTAAATGACACTATGCAAGAAAAGAAATGACTATTGTTCAGAAATTCAGTATCTTACAGAAATTTTACTTGTCTTTTTTGTTTGTAAACAATTATTTAGAATGTTCATAGTTGCTTAGTAACATGTCCCTTTGACTTTTAATTTCAAGGTGGAACAAAGATAATCTAGAATTTGGGAAAAATCTCAAATTGGTGGTGTTGGAAGCTTTCCCAGTTCTGGCATCATTACAAAAATTTCTACTTGGGCTGCCAGGGAAGAACACCTAAATTCTGGGTCACTTCATGGGTACTTTTGTGCTAGGTACAACTAAGTTCTGAGGAGAGAGTTGTAACCAGACAAATGATCTCAAAAGCATGTATAGAGCTTTCAGTCCCCTCTAGGGAAAGATTCAGCAGCAATTTAAGTAAGGGTTAAAACTTTCCAAGCATGGGAACCACATAGAAAAAGGTCCCGAGGTGGGAAGAAGCTTAGCACATTCAGAGAAGGGAAAAGGTAGAAAAGATGCATGTGGCCTGGATATAGTGAGTGAGGGGTGTGTCCTGAGATAAGTCTTGAGTTATATGTGAGGAAGCACATGTTGGTTATCTGCTGAGACAACGCTCTTCTCTCTTGCCTAGAGACAGGCCACACTTGGGCTCCAATAAACCAAGCACTAGAGATCTATGATCAGATGGCATTGTAACAGCCATTTAGGAAAGTACTTCTCCTGACCAGAGGAGACCCAGGGAAGTGGTCCTGGTATATTAGGATGGAGGCTGGAAGCAGGTGATGGGGTGGCCATGGCTCAGAGGTGGTGTTGGCCTAGGCAGACTTTGTCAGAGGCCCAGGTCTACCTCCATCTAGATGTGGGAATGAGGACAATTCACCTAATTCTTCCTGGGTCCAATACTGGGCTGAATATCTGGCCTCTTCACTTCCTGCCTAGTACAGTAAAAAGAAACTACTAGTAAAATGAACATTTAAAGATAAATATAGGAAAAGTACTTTTTTAGCATCATAATTTCAGATTAATTTTATCTTCATTTTAAATGACATTTAATAAGCAACAACTTAGAACACTCCAACTTTTGGCTTCTCCCTCTGTTAAGCATTTAAGGATCTCTGCTATATATGAACACACAAGAAGCTGCTTCTCTGAGGTACCCTTTGGTAATATGGGGATTCTTTTGTTATGGGAATAACTTCACCCTCTAATTTGATACAGTAAGATAGTAAATGGTAAGCATTCTGTTTAATTGTGTCAAAGGTTGCCCAGCAAGGGAGGAGGTATGTTTATATACAAACAGTTCCTTCTATTCACATTCTGCTGTGTCCTGTGTTTCTGTGACAGGCATCTAGTCATTTCTAGTCACTCCACTCCCAGAAAGCCATTGTGTGGCCCCAAAGAGATAAGCACCTGAAAATGCATTCTGACTTCTTCAGGTCAAGATGGTGGAGTAAGTAAATCCTCCCACAAACACATCAAAATTACAATGAAATTATACAACCATCATTGAGAGTCACCTGTTGTCTAGCTGAACAGAAGTCCTATAACTAAGAATATACAGAAGAAGCCACATTGGCTGATCCCACACCCACATCCACATGAGGTGTTAGCAATCGGGAAAGATATCTTAACTGTGGGGACCCCAAAGAGTGAGGAGTTTCAATGCCACACCAGATGCCCCAGCCCAGGGTTCCGGAGCCAGGAACAGAAGTTCCCATAACTTCTGGCTGAGAAAACCAGTGGAATCAACAGTATTTTAGATGAAACAAAGGACTGAATCAGCAATTTGGGAGATAAAGTAGCAGAAAGGCACCCAATCAGAATAGGAAAAAAAGAATCTTAAAAAATGAGGGTAGTTTAAGAGGTCTCTGGGATAATATCAAGGGTACCAACATTTGCATCATGGAAATACTAGAAGGAGAAAAGAGAAAATAAGGAATTAAAAACCCATCTGAAAAAAATAATGACAGGAAACTTGCCTAACTTGGAAAAGAAAATAGACACACAAGATAGGAGTACAAAGAATCCCACCAAGATGAACTCAAAGAGGCCCACACCAAGACACATCATAATTAAAGTGCAGAAGGTTAAAGACAAAGAGAGAATCTTCAAAGCAGCAAGAGAAAGGCAGTTAATTACCTACAAGGGAGCTGGCATGAGACTGTCAGCTGATTTCTCAAAAGAAACTTGCAAGCTAGAAGGAATTGGCATAAAATATTGAAAGTGATGAAAAGCAAGGACCTACCACCAAGATTACCCAGCAAGGCTGTCATTTAGAATTGAAGGACAGATAAAAAGTTTCCCAGACAAGAAAAAGCTGAAGGAGTTCATCACCACCCAATCAGTATTATAAGAAATGTTAAAGGATCTTCTTTAAGAAGAGGAGAAAAAAAATGAAAAATATGAATAGTAAAATGGCAATAAACACATATCTATCAACAACTATTTTAAATGCAAATGGATTAAGTGCTCCAATCAAAAGAAATAGAGTGACCCAAGCCAGTTGACTCAGTTGGTTGGACTGTCATCCCATGGACCAAAAGGTCATGGGTTTGATTCCTGGTCAGGGTGGATACAAAAGGCAACCAACTGATGCCTCTCTCTTTCTCTCTCTGTCTCTCTCTCTCCCCATCTCCCACCCCCCATTTCTTCTCTCTCTAAAAGCAATGAAAAAAATGTCCTTGGATGAGGATAGAAATATTTTTTTAAGACTCTTACATATGCTCTTCACATGAGACTCACTTCAAATGAAAAGACACACACAAGCTGAAAGTAAAGGGATAGAAAAACACATTCTATGAGAATGGAAACAAATGAACAAACAAAAGCTGGGAAAGCAGTACTTTATACCAGACAAAATTGTCTTTAAAACAAAGGCTGTAACGAGAGACAAAGAAGAACCCACCAATTCCACTTCTGGGTATTTATTTAGAGAAGCCCAAAACACCAATTTGAAAAGATATGTGCATTCATGTGTTCACTGCAGCATTATTTGCAATAGTCAAGCTGTGGAAACAACCTAAGTGCTTGTCAGTAGATGAATGGATAAAGAAGATGTGGTACTTATATACAGTGAAATATAATTCATCCATGAAAAAGAATGAAATCTTGCCATTTGCAACAACATGGATGGACCTGGAGGGTATAGTGCTGAGTGAAATAAGACAGAAAGACAAATACCATATGATTTCACTTACATGTGGAATCTAAAGGACAAAATAAATAAACAATCCAAACAGAAACCAACTTGTAGATACAGAGAACATTTTGATGGTTGCCAGAGGGGAGACAGTTGGGGATCTGAGAGAAAAGGTGAAAGGATTAAGAAGCACGAATTGATAGTTACAAATAGTCATGGGCATATAAAGTACATCATGGGGAATAGTCAATTATATATGTAATAATTATGTATAGTGCCAGATAAGGTACTAGATTTATTGGGCTGATCACTTGCTAAGGTATATAAATGTCTAATCACTGTGTTGTACACTTGAAACTTATTTAACATTTTATGTCACCTGTAACTGAAAAATAAAAAATTATTAAAAGAAAATGCTTTCAAACCCAAGTGCTAAACAGGTTGGGGTTATAATTAGGTTGGATGATTTCCTGGAGTCCCTGAGGATCTGGGGAAACAGGAGATAATGGGCATTGAGAGGTAGCCCTTTAAGAAAGTAGACAAAGTGCCAAAAATGAGGAGATAACTAAGGCAGCTGGAGGTCAGATTAGATCTTTCTATTTTATTTATTTATTTATTTTTCTAAACCGGCCTTCCTACAGTTCAAAATTTGGTACTACAGTGCTTATAAATTTATGGTGGGGTTATGTCCCAATAAATTAATCATAAGTCAATAAGTCAAAAAAACATATAATATCAAACACCATAGCTTAACCTAGCCTATCTTAAACATGCTCAGACACTTACATTGTCTATAGCTGGGCAAAGTCACTTAACACAATGAATACACTGGTGAGCACGGGTTATTTGCCCTCGTGATCACGTGGCTGACTCAGAACTGTGGCCGCTGCTGCCCAGCATCATGCGAGGGTTTTCTACCACATATCACTGACCTGGAATAACATCAAAATTCAAAATTCCAAGTACAGTTTCTACAAATGTGTATCACTTTCATAACACCGTAGAGTTGAAAAATTATAAATCAATCCATCATAAGTCCGGAATGGCTGTAGACTCCCTGGAAAAAAGTTATCCGCCTCAGGCATAAAACCCTTTCATGCCCCCACCCCCTTCTTTCCCCTACTCTGTCCAACTTCTACCTGGGCCCGGTCTGGTCAAACCCAGCTCCTGAATGCAAGTGGCCCAAGCAACCACGTGGCTCAGAGTGACCACATCTCCTCCCAGTTTGCCTGTGCCACTCCCCATTTATGCCCATTGTCCTGGTGTCATTACTAATACTGCTCCTTTCATTCTCCAAAGTGCCCCAGTATGAGTGATACGTTATATGTTCTCCTTACTGAGAACCTGACTGGGGTTTGTTACCTCAGTCTCTGTTTGGAGAATCAGAGTTCAGGTACACTGCAGAGGTCCCGAAAGGTCAAAGGAATGGATAGTGCAGAGGCGGGTTGAAATTGTTCAGCCAAATGTAGAAAGATCCAGGAGGCAAAGATACATGCTCTGCTTCACCTCCATGTCCCCGGCACCTTGTTTGCTGAATGCCCAAAATGCTGCTCCACATACCCGGAATCTAGACCCGTGAAGCACTGACCGTAGCCTGTGATTGAGAGAAGTCAGACGTTCACTCCATCTAAGAAGCATTTACTGACACCCTCCTTAGGGCCAGGAACACACATAGATAATGGAGTCAAAAAAGGATTTCAGCAGCGTAAATAAAGACATAATGCAATGCGGTAGATGCTGTAAGGTGAGCTCAAGGTGCCAGAGGAGCCTAGAAAAAGAACTGGCTCACTCTTCTTGGAAAGGGGATAAGGAGGGTACCAGGAAAGCTTCCACAAAGGAGCTGTTTTGAGCCCGGTCCTGCAGGAAGCAGGAGGTATCAGATATCTCCATGTGGGACGCAGGGAATTCTCAACTTTCAGGAGCCAAGCAGCCACGATCAGTATAGTATGTGTGAGCCAGCAGCAGGACCCAGGCAGGCAGATGAAGAAGAGGATATAGTCGTCTGGGAAGGTGAGGCTGGTGCTCCTTCCAGACTCTCTTCTTAGGGACGGGTTGAACCAGGACCTGAGTGAGCTCAGGCTGTGTCTGAAGGTCAGTGGCCTCTAGATGACCTTCAGGAGGGAAGGGTGGGTCTGAGAACCAGTCAGGCCCTGATAAGGTTTATCCGACATTAGATAAACTTCCAGGGGAGTGAAGTGGAAATGTGGACAGAGTGCGGCCATGCAGGAAAGCAGAAAAAATAGGCAGACTCCAAGGCACTGATTTGCATATGACTAGAGAGAAAGATTCAGAAACAGGGCCACCCTGGCTCACTCCTGCAACACTGTTCACCCTCCATGATTTTTCCAACTGCAGGCTGTGCTCAGTAGTGTGGATCTAAACCCTGAGGATGCCATTGGGTGTTAGGGTCCGCTTGAGGCAACCCAGTGGTTCTCAATCTTCAGCATCACCTGGGTAGGGCTGTTAAAACACAGATTGTTACTGAACAGAAAGCGGGGTGAGCACCTACAGGCAAATTCCAGAGGCAGATGTTTGGTGAAAAAGGAGAGATCTTTTATGCAAAAACTACACAATCCTGGGGGATGGCAGGCTCCTGCTTCAGAGCCCATCCCCTCCAGAACACCCAGAGAAAAAGCCCACCATCCTCTGCCAGACCAGTCCAAGGTTGTGTCTGGAGTTCCTTCTCCCATTTAAAAACTAACACCCTTTGGGAATGGTAGCTTCAGCACAACCATCCAGGCAGTTCAGCTTCTTTTCCTGCCACTATCTGGCTTTAGGCTCCTTCATGGAATCTGCACGTCGGGCCTGTGCTGCCATGCGGCCATTGACGCTTCCTTTACCAGGATCCCGGGGCTGCTGCCAACCACTGTGGCTGGCTGTGCAGGACCTCGATCGCGCCTGCAGCCCAGCCACATGGCTTCCAGGGCCCACTGGTCCCGCAAAAGCAGTGGCCCACATGTCCATGCTGGTGGGTGCCACAGGAAGAAGGGGCACATCTCTCCCTTTCCTCTATTTAAATCTCCCCGCCCAAACTTCTACGCATTCCTGAAGAGTCCTGCTCTCTCAGCCAATCCCGTCCTTTTCCCAGGCTAGGCTGACAGGACAGCACCTCCCCCGGCCGCCATATTGACCTTTACGGTACAACTGCGGCTATATCCTCTGGGACCGGAAGGGAGTAGGAGGGTTTTACCCTTTGTCAGTCACTCTCACTGTCCTGCATACTCTGTGCAAGGCCTCCTGCATTTCTTTGCCTAAGGGTGGGGAAATCTATGTTCACCCGCAGAAGCAGCAAGGCTTCACCAGCGCTGCCTCCGGCATTTCCTGTGGCCCCCTCTCTCACTCTGGGCACCATGCTGGTATCAAAATTACTGGACCCCACTCTGGGATCTAAGTCCAAAGGTCCAGGGTCCTCCAAACTGCACTTTTAACAAGTTTCCAGGGATCTGATATTCATGTTTTGAGAAGCACGTAAATAACCCATGCTTGGTCTTGTTTTGACCTGGGCCTGGAGATTTGCAAACAGAAGGCCCTGGGTGTGGGGTTTGATATCCCAGAGTAATTCTGAGTCTCCAGTAAGAACTTAGATGTGCAAGCCCTTCGTAAACAGGCAATATTCAATGTCAGCTATTATTGTAGCTGTAAAACGTGCTTGCTTCTTCTAAAACAATTATTGTTGTGACCTAAAAATCGTACCTACACCAGGATCCCTTGAGATGCTTCTTTTGTATATCTGAATGTTGGGTTGGGGTCCATCATTACATTTACATTTTCAACACATCTCCGGTGATTCTTGTGTACCCCAAGAAGTTTAGGAACCACTAAATTGTGTTGAAGCATGAGGAAGAGATGGAAAAAAAGTCATTTTTCAGTCTTCCAGTTTACTGTTGGGCCACTAAGACCTTTCTCTTCCTGCTGTATTCTCAGTCTCCTTGCTGCCAACAGCACTGGCGAAACCTCACTTCTCCATAAAACCGTTGCTAACCAGCCTCACTTTTCCAGCAGGCTACTTCTGAGTTGCCAGGCACCCGGCTGCACACCAGGTACCACCTCCTGGCAACAGTTTTGTCACTCCTTTTCTCCAACTGGGTTAATAGATCCTCCCACGTAAGTGTTCAGAACCTTTTTTAATGTCAGAAGAAGGTGTGATTCTCTTACATTTAAGAAGTTTAATGTCTCTTTAAATATCTCAACTACTTGTAATTTTAATGCAATGAGGTATCCGGAAAAAGAGGTCCAGGCATTTAGTTTGTAAAAGTTTGTAAAAGTAAAATGCAGATTGAGTGGTCTCTTCTTCCTAGAGTGGGATCATTTCTTTGAGAACACCACAACTCCTGGCTGGGTGTGGCTTAGAACACAGCATTCTGCAGTAGTACCTGGTGGATGTTTGAGGGGTGGACCTGTGTACAGCTAGTGGATTCTTTGTGGCTCACTTCAGCAGGGTGCAGCTTTCTGTGTTCACCTAGCATATCTTGCAGAAGGAATGATGCATAAGCAAATATGAAATTCCCCTTATGTTCAGATAGTTCCCTCATGTCTCAATTAACACTGCAACCGATTAGTGTTTTCTTATAGCACAACTGCTATAAGACTGTAATGCAATCATTAAGAATGTGCTGATATGGGCCCTGGCTGGTGTAGCTCAGTGGATTGAGTGTTGGCCTGCAATCAAGGAGTCACTGGTTGGATTCCCCAGTCAGGGCACAAGCCCGGGTTGCAGGCCAGGGCATCCCCAGTAGGGGGTAAGCAAGAGGCAGCCACACATTGATGTTTCTCTCCCTCTCTCCCTCCCTTCCCCTCTGTCTAAAAATAAAATAAATAAAATCTTTAAGAAAAAAAGAAAAATAAAGCTCTGTATATATGTTTAAAAAAGAAACAATGTGCCAATATGGAAATAGCTCTAAAATAAATTGCAAAGTGAAAAATACCAAGGTGAAAAAGAAAGAAGCCACATCTCTGTAGTCTGGCAGGGAAAGTATTTGTGAATTCAGAACACCTAACAACCTGAGACTTCCTCTGAGCTTCTGTTGAATTGTCTGATCACTGCATCACAGCAACCCGGAGTTGGAAAATGTATTGGAGCTGTTCTTCCCAACTGTAATGTGTATATCCAGCACACAGTGATTATTAAAAGATAAAGTAAGATTCATTAAAATCTGAAGAGCTTACTTAAGCAAACATCAATTTGAATTGGGCAGTACCAGACAAAAAGTAATAGTAACAGCCCTCCATCAACAGGTGCAAGGAGAAAGATTTTTATAGAGAAGATGCAAAAACAAATCCAGTAAGTTATTTGATTGGCTATAGCTTCAGTGTTACCTTATTTCAGAAAGCCTAGTTGGCTGTTTGTTCTTAAATTTTGTTTTAAGAACATCAAGTTCGCAGCTGCACAGCTCCAATGACATCTCCATGGTGACATGACCTTCTTCTCTCCTGTCTGTGTCTTTATCTGTCTCCAGATCTCCCTTTTCTTGTAAGGACATCAATCATTGAATTTATTCCATTTCCAAATAAGGTCACATTCATAAGTTACTGATGAACATGAATTTTTGCAGAGTGGGTAGGACACTATTCAACCCAATACAGGTAGTTTTTCATTTGATTTGGATTTGTTCTCTTAACCTTGCTCCAAATAAGTGGGGGTCTTTTGTAAGCATTTGAATGGATGTTGCCAAACATCTAGCACCAATTAAAAAAAAATAAAAGCAGAACAGGATATTCTTCTCACCTGTGAATTGGCACATCAAATTATCCATGTGCTCTGCTCCCCCATAGAAATGCCTCCTTTAGGGTTTCACCATCTTTGCCCACTTGCACACTTCCAAATGTCGTTTGCCTCAGTTTATAGTCACTTCAGCCCCAGGGAAGTTAAGTGATTTCTTAAGTTCACACTGTGAATCAATCACCTAAAAATATTGATTAATTCTCTAGTACATGTAATCCTCAATGCTGAGTGGTATAGGGGCCAGACTAGAACCCTTGAGTCTAGATTCTTGGTTTCCTGTTTTTTTCTGTCTAATATGCTACTTCATCTCACAGCCTCAAATCACCTGCCTGTGAACATCAGACATAATTTGCCTTTTTCACTGCATTGAAAAGACTAATAGTGAAAAGCAATGATGGTGAATTTGTTGGTACCTCAGCACCAATGAAGGCAGTAGCACCAAACTGTACTAGTAGTCATTTCATTCTTCACCTCCATGCACTGACAACTTTTTAAAAAACTGGTATGATTTAAGAACATTCTTTTTGTCTGTTCATTTCATTTGAATTCTGATTTTGAGGTGTGCATGCTGGGTACTTATAGTCCCAGTAAGGAGCAGCTCCAGAGGTCCCAGAGCACTTCCTATGGTCAGCAGCCAGTCCCACTTGCCTGGCTCTTCAGCCCACATGGGGGCAAGGTGATAAGGAACATTAGCTTTGGCCTAACTTAGTATCTTTGGGGGGCATATCTAAACCCTTCTCCCACTCCTTGGCTCTGGCCAAAGAGCATTCCTGATAAAGCTGTAAAAAGTCATTTATTTTATCAAAACTTGATCCTTGCATACACATCGTTTTAACATCCTGTGTATGAAATAATTACTCACAGAGCACTTTTGCTGCATACTGAAGTACAATGGTTGTCTAAGAAAGGCACTTGAGCCATTGTTTGAGTTGCAAACTGAACTAGCTACATTTTTCATGAAACACCATTTTTACTTTTTGCAACAATGCCTAGCAGACAAACTAGATTCATTCTTACTTGAGTATTTGGCAGGTATTTTCTCAAAAATAAATGAAGTGTGCATGTCACTTTAAAGAAAACAATTATTAACATTTGTTTCCAATGATAGAATTTGAGCTTTCAAGTAAAAATTAGAATTTTGGAAAACTTCTACCTGCCACTATTGTGGGTGGGACTAGGGTGAGGGTTTCCTCATGCAGACCAGATTTTATGTGGTCTGAATTTTTTTGTTGGCACCAAGGGAGGGAGCTCATGAGCTTTATTATTGCCTTCCCAGATACAGGGCCAGAGGAATAGGGGAGCAGAGGTGAAAACTGTCAGCATTCAAGCACCAAAAATGGAGTCAAGCTCACTATTAAAATTCACCCCTGATATTTGACTGATGACCGAAATGTGCCATGTTTCATTTAATTGAATTTGAATTTGTAACAAATAAGCCATTACCATGCTCTATGAAATCTGTAGCCTGAGACTGGTTAGGATGTTCTATTGAATGCCTTCTTCAAGAGCTCAGCATTATGTACTTTGCAAAGTGGAATGTGTGCCTTGGTTACTATCAATAATGTTTGAAACCGTAAAGAAGATAAGAAGTGTCTCAGTGAGCCTTCACATTGTGGTTTCATTATGTACAGACATATGTGTGACCTCGGTTTATATTTTGGGTGTCTGTGAGACAACAGATCCCCAGAGTTCATTACCCATAAGTATGCAACCTTGGATAAGGAATTGTTGTTACTATTGGTTGGACCCAAGTGTCTGTAAAAATATGCAGATAGGGCTGATGGTTAGCCAAAGGCCAGTGCAAAGTGCATTACCTGAAGAGTAGCTAATTATGCTGACCCTTGTGTCCCATCTTTAAGTAGGGATATCCCAGTGCAGGGATGAAAGTAGCAGATCTCCAGCAAGCACCAGCATGTCTAATGATGGCAGTGCTGTCTGCAGAGCGTGAAAACTTCCACTTCTATTCTCTCTATCAATGCCCATGTACTCCCCAGGTAGCCAAGGGGCTGTGAGAGGGTAGTATCTGGCAAAGGCTGACACATGACCCAGGGCTACTTTAAAAAGGGTCTCAATCTCATTCTCTAGGCCCTAAACACCAGTTATTGAAACTTCCAACTTCACTTGGTTATATCTATAACAGGCTTGGCAGGACACGGCAAAGGCAGCACAAAGCAGGATCGTTCAAAGGACAAGCTTTCCATCAGGCAGCAGTACAGCAAAGAGCACGATGGCCAGCAGGTAGCAGCTCAAAATACATTCTCGGTAACAGGCAGCAGAGAGGGTCAGCAAGCCAAAACAAGAGGAGAAAGACCCTTGGTGGTGGTCACCCCCTAGACATCCTGCTCATTGTTGGCTTCATCCTGCCTCCTCAGGGTGACCACAAGAGTTATTAATATGAAAATTTATAAATCAGTGCATTTTAAAATTCTCAGTTTTGATTTCTAATACAGTAATATCAATAGATATATCCCACATAAACAAAAACTTCCTGGGGTCCTCTATATATTTTAAGGGTAGGAAAGATCTTGAAACCAAAGAGTTTAAGAATCACCGGCATACATATTTATAAAACTGGGGGGAAAAAAGCCTCACAAAGGAATAGTTATCCCTCCATCATGTGATACACCCTGATGTTTTTCTTCTCTACCTTATTTTATTTCATCCTTTAAAAAGTGCAGGTCATGCCCACAAATGTTTCATGAGCTACAATGTAAATACACTGAAGTAAAGCATGAAGATAGTATATGTAATTTGGGAGGAAATTTTCATTTAAGTTAAACATGATAATTGTTGGAGAGAGAGGTGTCTAAGGTCACATTGTGCCTTAGGATAATATTCTCACTTCTAATCAGGGTTGAATTTACTATGAAGTTAATGAAGCTGAGGCTTTAAGCCCCCTCACTTGCATGGGCCTATTCTAGGGTCCTATACCTATTCTTTTTATGGGTAATTGGCATTCTTTCTTTAAAAGATGACTACCCAATCTGTATAATCTTTGGGCCTCACAAAATCCAGATCCGTGCCTACTTTTTTTCTTCTTTTTTAAATTTTTCCTTTATTATTATTATTTACTATTGTTAAGTTACAGTTGTGCTTCCATTTTCAAATTGCTCTCCCCTGCCCCACCCTTCCCCCACTCCCACAGTCAATCTCTCCCACATTGTCCACACCTATGGGTCCACTATTCATAGTCTTTTGGTTGCCCTTTCCCTTTTTTTCCCCATTTATACCCCTCCTCCTTCCCCTCTGGTCATTGTCAGTTTGTTCTTTATTTCCAAGTCTGTGGTTCTGTTTTGCTCATTTGGTTTTTTTTTTGTTGATTAGGTTCCCTATAGGTGAGATTATATGGTATTTGTCTTTCACCACTGAGCTTATTTCACTTAGTATAATACTCTCCAGTTCCATCCATGATGTCATAAAAGGAAGGAGTTCCTTCTATCTTTCTGCTTTGTAGTATTCCATTTTGGAAATGTATCATGGTTTTTTGATCCACTCATTTACTGATGGGCACTTCGGCTGCTTCCAACACTTGGCTATTGTAAATAATGCTGCTATGAACATAGGGGTGCATAGGTTTTTTTGAAGTGGTGTTTCAGGATTCTTAGGGTATAATCCCAGCATTGGGATTGCTAGATAGAAAAGCAGTTCCATTTTTAGTTTTTGAGGAAATTCCAAACTGTTTTCTACAGTGGCTGCACCAGTCTGCATTTCCACAAACATGGTACTGGGGTTCCCTTTTCTCCACAACCTCTCCAGCACTTGTTGTTTGTTGATTTGTCAATGATGGCCATTCAGACTGGTGTGAAGTGGTATCTCATTGTGGTTATAATTTGTATCTCTCTAATGGCTAGTAATGTTGAGCATTTTTTCATGTGTCTATGGCCACTGTTTATCCTCCTTGGAGAAGTGTCTGTTCAGGTCCTTTGCCCATTTTTTAATTGGATTGCATGTCTTCCTGGTGTGGAGTCATGTGAGTTTTTTATGTATTTTGGAGATGAAACCCTTGTCCGAGATATCATTGGCAAATATGTTTTCCCATAAGGCTGGTTCCCTCTCCGTTTTGTTGATTTGTTTATGTTTTCTTTGGCTGAAGCTTTTTAGTTTGATGCAGTATCATTTGTTTATTCTTTCCTTTATATCCTTTGCCCTAAGGGGTGTATTGGTGACAATATTGCTGCATGGAATATCTGAGATTTTCCTGCCTATGTTTTCTTCTAGGGCTTTTACGGTGTCACGCCTTATATTTGTCTTTTATCCATCTTGAGTTTATTTTGGTGTATGGTGTAAGTTGATGGTCTAGTTTCATTTTTTTACATGTACTTGTCCGGATCTCCCAACACCATTTATTGAAAAGGCTATTTTCACTCCATTTTATTTCTTGCCCCCTTTGTCAAACATTTACTGACCATATTGACATGGGTTTATTTATGGGCTCTCTATTCTGTTCCATTGGTCTATGTGTCTGTTTTATGCTAGTACCAGAACTGTTTTGACTGCAGTAGCCTTGTAATATAGTTTGATATCAGGTATTGTGATCCCTCCTACTTTGTTCTTCTTTCTCAAAATTGCTGAGGCTATTCTGGGTCATTTTTGGTTCCACATAAATTTTTTAAATATTTGTTCTATATCTATGAAATATGTCATTGGTATTTTGATAGGGATTGAGTTGAATCTATAGATTGCTTTGGGTAGTAGGGACATCTTAATGATGTTAATTCTTCCAATCCATGAACACAGTATGTGCTTCCATTTATTTATGTCTTACCTAATTTCTTTCTTCAGTGTTGTGTAGTTTTATGAGTACAGGTCTTTTACCTCCTTGGTTAGGTTTATTCTTAAGTATTTTATTTTTCTTGTTGGTATAGTAAATGGGATATTTTTCCTAATTTCTGTTGCTGATTTTTCATTGCTTGCATACAGAAATGCCATCAATTTCTGAATGTTGGCTTTATATCCTCCCATTTTGCCAAATTCATTTATTAGGCCAAGTAGTTTTTTGGTGGAGACTATAGGGTTTCCTGTGTACACCATTATGTCATCTGCAAACAGTAATAGCTTTACTTCTTCCTTTCCAATTTGGATGTCTTTTATTTCTTTTTCTTGTCTGATCACTGTGGCTAGAACTTCCAATACTATGTTGAATAAAAGTGGTGAAAGTGGACACCTTTGCCTTGTACCTGATCTTAGGGGAAAACTTTTAGTTTTTGCCTGTTGAGTGTGAATGTGGCTGTAGGTTTCTCGTATATGGCCTTTATTATGTTGAGGTATGCTCCCTCTACTCCTACTTTGCTGAGTGTTTTTATCATAAATGGGTGCTGTACTTTATCACATGCTTTTTCAGCATCTATTGATATTTTCATGCAGTTTTTGTCTTTCATATTTTTTGTATGGTGTATTACATTTATGGAGTTGCATACATTGTACCATCCTTGCATACCTGGGATGAATCCCACTTGATCATGTTGTATGATAATTTTTAATGTATTGCTGGCTCCGGTTTGCCAATATTTTGTTGAGGATTTTAGCATCTATGTTCACCAGCAATATTGGTCTGTAGTTTTCTTTCTTAGTTGTGCCTTTATCTGGTGTTGGAATTAGGATAATACAGGCCTCATAAAAAGAGTTTGGGAGTCTTCCCTCTTCTTGGGTTTTTTGGAATAGTTTGAGAAGAACTGAGGTTAGATCTTCCCTATTTGATAAAATTCTACTGAGTCTGTCCAGCTCGGGGCTTTTGTGTGCCAGAAGTTTTTTTATTATTGCTTCAATTTCACTAGTTGATATTGGTCTATTCAGGCTCTCTCCTTCTTCTTGACTCAGTTTTGGAGGATTATGTGTTTCTAGAAATTTCACCCAGGTTTTCAAATTTAATGTCTATAGTTAGTCGTGGCAATTTCTTATGATCCTTTGTATTTCTGTGGTATCAGTTGTAATTTTGCCTCTTTAATTTCTGATTTTATTTATTTGGATCATCTCTATTCCTTTTTCTTGATGAGTCTGATTAAAGGCTTGTTGATTTGTTTATCTTTCCAAAGAGGCACCTCCTGGGTTTATTGATCTTTGGATTGCTTGGATTTGTCTTTTAGCCTCTGTGTAATTTAATTCTGCTTTGATCTTGATTATTTCCTTCCTTCTACTCACTCTGGGCTTTGTTTGTTGTTGTTTCTGCAGTTCTTATAGGTGTAGGGTTAGGTTATTTATTTGAAATTTTTCTATCTTTTTTAGATAGGTCCTTATTGCTATGAACTTCCGTCTCAGGGCTGCCCTTGCTGTGTCCCATAGGTTTTGGGTTGTTGTGTATTCATTTTCATTTGTTTCCAGAAACTTTCTGATTCTTCCTTGATCTCATTGTTTACCCATTCATTGTTTAATAACATGTTATTCAGTCTCCATGTATTTGACTGTTTTTGAGTTTTTTCCTTGAGTTTGATTTCTAGTTTCATGCCATTGTGATCCAAGAAAATGCTTGATATGATTTCAGTTTTCTTGAATTTGTTAAGGCTTGCTTTGTGCCTTATCATGTGGTCTATGACAGTTTCCCACGTGCATTTGAAAAGAACATATATTTTGCTTCTTTGGGATGAAATGTTCTGTGTATATCAGTTAAGCCCATTTGATCTAGTGTGTCATTCAGTGCCACAGCGTCCTTGTTGATCTTTGTTTGGAAGATCTGTCCATTGTTGACAGTGGCGTGTTAAAACCCCCTTCAATAAATGTGTTGCTGTCTATAGCTTTCTTGAAATTCTCCAAGATTTTCCTTATATATTTGGGTGCTCTTATGTTGGGTGCATATATGGTTCCAAAGTTTATAGCTTCCTGATAGATTCTTCCCTTTAGAATTATGAAGTAGTTTTCTTTGTCTCTTTTTATGTCCTTTGTTTTGCAATCTATTTTGTCTGATATAAGTATTGCTACCCTGGCTTTCTTTTCCTGTCCATTTGCTAGGAATATTTTTTTCCAACTCTCACTTTCAGTCTGTGTAGGTCTTTTGTTCTGAGTTGGGTCTCTTGTAGAGAGCATATATGCGGGTCATGTTTTCTTATCCATTCAGTGACCCTATGACTTTTGGTTGGAGCGTTTAATTTATTTACATTTAAGATTATTATTGATAGGTACATCTCCATTGCCATTTTTTCCTTTCGTACCTGTGTTCCTCACTCTCTCACCCTATACCCTCACCTTTTTAAAGCAGTCCCTTTAGCACATCTTGCAGTGCTGGCTTGGTGGAAAGTTATTCTTTTAACCATCTTTTGTCTGGGAAACTCCTGATTTCACCTTCCATTTTAAAAGACAGCCTTGCTGGGTACAGTAGTCTTGGTTTCAGGCCTTTGCTTTTCATTACACGGAATATTTCTTGCCATTCCCTTCTGGCTTGTAGTGTTTCTGTTGAGAAATCAGCTGCTAACCTTATCGGAACTGTGTTTTATATTACTTTCTGTTTCTCCCTTGTTGCTTTTAAGATTTCTCTTTGTCTTTAAAATCTGGCATTTTAATTATGATGGGTTTTGCACTAGACCTCTTTGGGTTCATCTTGATTGGGACCTTCTCTGCTCCCTGAAATTGCATGGTTTTTCCCCTCTCCAAGTCAGGGGAGTTTTTGTCACTATATCTTCAAACAGGTTTTCTATTCCTTGCTCCTTTTCTTCTCCTTCTGGTATTTCTATGATGCAAATGTTGTTGCATTTCACATTTTCCTGAAGTCCCCTTATGCTATCCTTTTTTATTCTTTTTTCATGCTGCTGCTCTGCCTGGGCATTTCTTTGTACCTTGTCTTCCAGCTAGCTGATTCAGTTCTCTGCTTCATCCAGTCTGCTTGTAATTCCCTTTAGTGTATTTTTTTCATTTCAGATATTGTATTCATTTCTTCCTGGCTCTTGTGTATAGTTTCTATTTCCTTTTTCATGCTGTTGTAATTCCCACTCAGTTTCTTGTAGTTGTTACTGAGTTCCTGGATATCCTTAAAACCATTTTTTTGAATTCTATGCCTGATAGATTGCTTGACTCAGTTTCATTTACATCTTTTACTGGGGATTCCTCCTTTCCTTTTGCTTGGGAGTTCTTTCTTTGTCTCCCCATTTTAAGTGACTCTTTTTGTTTGTTTCTGTGTCTCAGGATGTTCTGCTTTGCCTGCTGTCTTTGTGGGGCGGACTTCTGTGGTTAGAGTTCTGTGGGACTCAGTGGTGCAGTCCCTTTGATCTTCTTGTCTGGGTGCTCTAGGGTTGCCCCTTTCTTCCATTTGTGTGAGCTCTCTTGTTGTACTTGGGCTTTACTTGTTGGTGGCTTCTTTGTTGGTGGATTCTCCTCTACGGTGGGCTTACTGGTAGTCACAACTCCTGCCTTATCGTTTATGCTGTTGTACAGGTGTTTGTTAATGAAGCAGTATTACCAGACAACCGAACCTATGCCACCAAAAAGAACCTATCTACCACATCAGCAATCTCAATTGCAGTTGAGCAAAAATTAATTAAGGTGAAGAAATATTATAAGATATAACAAAGGGAATATGAGATTACCAAAAGGGGAGAATTTTATTGAGTGGGAAGAGGGAGGAGTATTGATAAGAGTTGGGATAGAACTGAGGCAAAGAAAGGGAGAGAACAAATTTAAAATGTAAGCAATACACTGAAGGGCAATGGGTCAATGAGATAAGAAAAGGGACGTGTATACTATGAGGTTTGAAGTAAAATTAATAATGTATTGGACCAATGTGAGCAAACTTTCAGAAAAACCACAGCAGAATGAATAGCAATAATAGCTGAATGAAATTTAATAAAGGTGGAATGGGAAATAGAATGTAGTACAAAAGAGAAAAGTGAATATGAGATGTCTATAGTAAAGAAAAATGATTTTGAGAGGATGGGGGAAGCAAACTAATAAGATTAAGCAGTAAAGCCCAGGTTGGGAGAGGGGAAAAAATGAAATAAAATTCCTCACTCAACTGACCAGGGGCAGGGGAAGGCACAATGGAGTAAGACAGGAGGAGAGTATTCTATGGGATTTAAAGTACAAACAAATAGTGAACAAATAGCAGTTCTGTTGGAGAAGTACAGCAATAACTGTGGTATTTCACCCAACTAGCCTCTCTTTATAAAAGGTGGAAAGGAAATAAGATTCTTATAAAAGAGGAAAAAGGATGTGAACTGACAAGAGAGAAGAGTGTTTATGCGAGGTTAAATGGAGGAGAATAGTGAGAGTAATGGGTAGAAACATGGCATAGTGTAAGAGAAAATAAAGTTTACAACAACAGTAATAAAGTGCAGGAAGATGGCAAAATGGATTAAGACCAGGGAAAGGTGCTGTGTGGGATTTGGAATAGCAATAATATGAAAAAATATATAATCTGAATAAAAAGAATAAAAGGTAAAAGACCAAGAGTAGTGAGTTATTTGGAATACGAGTGAAGTAAAAGAAGAAAAATTAAAATGCAATATGAAAGGGAGCAAAAAAACCCTAAAAACAAACAAAACAAAAACAAAAGCAAAAAAACTAAAAAAATAAAAGAAGAAAGCAATTAAAAAAAACAAACAAACAGGCAAGTTCTGATGAAGAGCTAGATGAAATTTGTCTCAGCTATTGGTGTTCGCCTTCTGACTTCTTTCTGGATCTGTCTCTGGTTTTCTCTCACCTCCAGGTCCCGGGTGGGTCATCCAACTTCTGACAACAGTGCCTCTATCTCCTTCCCCTGCCCCTAGAGGGAGCTTCTGTTGCAATCCGGAGGCTGTGGTCTGTGTGTCTCACCTGGGAGGCATTGTTTAGTTTTCTGGGAAAATTGTGGGTGCCTTCCTCCTGCCTGTATTCCTCTCATCTTTGTCCCAGTTTATTTCCAATAATGTATAGTTTCTGCTTAAATAGTTGTGCATTTCATGGGGTCAGGGGACAGTCTGTGTAAGATTGGGTCAGCTCTCTGCTGCTTGGTGCAGTCTGCAGCTGTGTGTGAGCCAAGTCTGGGCGGTGCCCTGAATCCCCCTTGTACCTTTTCTTAACTTCCTGATTTGATGGCCTCAGTGAAATAGGGCCCTGGGACCCAGTGTACTTTGTCTCCCTGTGGGGAGTTCAAAATAGGCTCTTTTACCCATGCCTAATTCTAAACCATCCCCACCCCCCGCCCAGTATATAACCTGGAATATTTTAAAATAAAAGTTTTACTTTCCTAGTTAGAAGCAATGGTGGTAATGAGAAACACAGCTGCTGCTGCCATTCAGTATCTTTAAAGAAACACACATGAGTTTCTATCGAGGAAAAGAGTTGACTCTAAGAACGCATGTGTGCTTGGAACAAGGGACTATCCAGAACAACTCTGTATCTTGTCCCTTAGCGGCCACATACTTTCTTACTCATGGCCTCTCTGCTTCTTTCTTGTCAGTCTACCCCCTCTGCCCTCTCTTTACAACTGTGCTTTTTCGTACCCTCACCTTACGTACAGTCTACAGTGAGCCCTTACTTAACTCTCACAGCTAGACGACTCAGTTTCACCAGACCACATCGTAGGTTGCTGGCCATCCTGAGATAAGTCACCCTCGGATCAAGTGCCCAGTAAGCCACAGCTAGGTGCATCAGAAGAAGGTTGTGAGATCCAATCCTTAGCCTGTCAGGTTGCACAATGTGTAGACAAGGCCTTCGCTCTTAGATGGGATTGGACAGCAGCAAGCACAGCATACAGAAGTTATTCTGATCGTTCAAACTTTGACTTTTTGCTCTGTATTCTTAGAGTCTAGTTCAATATTAACTTGAATATTTTTGAAGTGCCACTGTAAGATATGAGTGTGTGAGTGTGTGTATTCATTTTATCTCACTTTCGTTGTTTAATTTTGGGACTCAAAGAATAATTTTTATTTTTGGCACTTTCTGTTTTAAAAAACATATTTCTTCTGGAGCATATTGATTTTCCAATTGTCTGCCATCCAGATTTCTTGCTAATCACTGGAAATTTGGTTTCAAAGGAAAATGTGCTTGCTGCTCAGTTCTACCTGCCACTCTAAAAGAATGGTTAAGACAAAAGAATCAATAATATGTATATACAGGAAGCTTAGTTATGATATTCTTAGCTGCTAGAGAATTTAGTTTAATTTGGACCTTTAATTTGTAAGAAAGATACACAAACTCACTGTGTAAGTTAATTTCAAAATGCCTCCAATTTTCTTTGTCTTTCTGGTGAAACCCTAGTATTCTCTCTGAATGCTCTGCATGCTGTATGCCACTCCATGTTATTGCTTCAGTTGTCGCTGATGACAAAACATGTCTCTATGGTATTTTTTTTAAATCTAGAAGCAGGAGCACAACATGAAACAATGTTTACAAATCTTGAACCCTCCTGGACAGTTGTAGGAAGGAAGGCAAGAGGGGAAGGGAATTCATGTATAAGAAAGTTGACGACGGGCTTGGAACCATTTTATTTTATAGCTGGTCTCAGCAAGTATCCCATTTTTAAGGTCAGGCCTTAAAAGATTGCTAGACCCCACCCTTCCTGTGGAGCAGACAACCCTGTGGGCAGTGGTTTTCCAAGTGGATTAATAGGAACAGTATCACCTAGGAACTTACTAGGAATGCCTGTCTATGGCCCTGCCCCAGACCTACAGAATCAGAAATCTTAGGGGTGGAGTCTAGCAATTGGTTTCAACAAGCCCGCCAGGTGATTCTGATGCAGGCTAGGATTTGTTTAGAGGCTTACACACGCACACACACACGCACACATACACTTGGAGCAGGACCATAAGGACCTGTAATCCTTATGACAGCATGCTACTCTCCTACTTTTAGGGTTTTGTTCATGTTATTACTCTAACTAGAATATTCCTTCTACTTTCATGCCCATCTGTTGGAAATGTATCCCTTTTTTAAAATCAAACTGTTACTGGTCCAAAAGTCTGTGTGACTGACACTTCAAAGACCAAAACTCAAAATGTCAGACTTTAGAGTAAGGAAAGGTTTATTTACTGAGAAGGTGCCATTTGTGGTTCATTAAAACCATCTTAAGAAAGTACAAAGTTTAGGCTTCTTCTATGTCACGGGAAGTGAAAATGGGAGGGGCTAGAGGTGATTGAAAACTGCACCAGCAGGAATCTGAGGAATACCCCAAAATCTCTTTGTTCCCAGTCCTTTACCCTGGCTGATCTGAGTCCAGTCTTGAGAGGCTCCTGCAAATTTTTGACAAACCATCATTATTTTTGTACAAATTTCCCCCTCCTCATTGAGAAAGACACTTTCTAGCAAGGGTTGTTCTTTTAAAAACTCAAACCAATAGCAGGAACTATTAGTCTGAAGACCACGAGAATGATGCAGGCTGCAGTAAGATGGAATCAGAGAGACTGAGCATTTTGCTGTTACAAAACCAGTTCAAGACATACTTCCTCTAAGAACTTTCCCCCAAATCCATCCAACCCTCTGAAATGTGGTGTCTGTCTTCTAAAGGGAGTCCAATATAGAACAGATTTGATCTTAAGATTCCTAAAGTTAGAAGCTTGACATAAGTAGGTAAAAGTAATTTGGAATGAGTGTAGGGGGTCTCTTCCATGATAACCACTAATTGACGCCTCTAGATGGACCTTTCCTTTGATTACTATCAAATCATGCATGCTCCTGCTTCCAGGTCTGATTGTTCCCTCTCCTGGAGTGTGGTTACTTGAGATCAGTGGTCAAAGATCAGAGGTTAACAAACATAGCCTGTGACCTATTTGTGTACTGCTTCTGAGCTAAGGATGTATTTTAGATTTTAAAATGGTTAGAAAAAAGAGAAAAATAATATTTTGTGACACATAAAAAGTACATGAAATTCAAATTTCACCTTCCATAATTAATGGATTAGTGGAACACAGCCTTACCCACTCACTTCTGTTGTCTGTGACTGCTTTCTTTCCCCAAGGGCAAAGCTGAATAGTTGCAACAGAGATTGTATGGCTGCAAAGCCAAAACTATTTACAATTTTTTAAATATTTTATTTATTTTAATTTTAGACAGAGGGGAAAGGAGGGAGAAAGAGAGGAAGAGAAACATCAATGTGTGATTTCCTCTCGCGCGCCCCCTGCTGGGGACTTGGCCGGCAACCCAGGCATGTGACCCAACTGGGGAATCGAACTGGCAACCCTTTGGTTTGTAGGCCGATGCTCAGTCTGCTGAGCTACACCAGCCAGGTGTTTACTATTTAGTCCCTTTCAGAAAAAGTTTACAAACTCCTGCTCTAGACAACCTCATGTGTCACTCCCTAACTTCATTCAGGTCTTTGCTCAGATGTCACCTTATCAGAGAGGTATTCCTAAACCACCCTTCTGAAATGGAACACATGCCTCCCACCTGCTGTTTGCATCTTTATGATGCTTTGTTTTTCTTCTCAGTACTTATCTCCAGCTGATGTTATTCCTTTATTTATTATAGTTTTCCACTCCTTAGAAACCAGCTTCAGGAGATCAGTGCCTTTGCTTTGGTTCATTATTACATTTCCAGATGCTTGTAATAAACATTTAAGAGTGAATAAATATTCTCTAATAAGAATCCTTCCTAAGATATTTCCTGGTGGTTAAATCATTTTACCTTTATTTTTGAAGGGGCAAGGGGTCGATTAATGGTAGTTACTGGACTAAGCACGAAGACAGAGAAAATTGGAGATATTATTTGCCTTATAAAATAGTGAACATATCTTGTGAAGCTTAGTATTTTAAAATTAGAAGTCCTGGAGGCAAAATCTTCAGACATGAAGGCCATTTATGAAAACAATTCCTCTGGTTTGTAATGAGAGCATCCAGAGTTACCAATTGGAATTTTAGAAATTGATTTTTGACCACTTGATTTTAAAAAGAGGTTTTAGCCCTGGCTGGTATGGCTCAGTGGGTTGTGTGCCAGTCTGCAAACTAAAGGGTTGCCAGTTTGATTCCCAGGTAGGAAACATGCCTCAGTTACAGGCCAGGTCCCCAGTAGTGGGGACTGTGAGAGGCAACCCCACATTGATGTTTCTCTCCCTTTCTTTCTCCCTCCCTTCCCCTCTCTCTGGAAATAAATAAAAATAAAATCATTAAGAAAAATAAAAAGAGGCTTTAGGGACTATTTTGTCCCATTCTTTTTCTGCTTTATTTCAAAATTTTTCCATATTGAATCATATTTTACAGATGTAGAATGCAGGCAAAAGTGGGTTCCAAGAAATAATTACTATTTACTCTGGGTCTGGAATTTTCTAGGAAAGTAACCAGCATCACTTAAGAGCCTCAAATGATCTTCCCATGCCCTCCTAATTCCAGGTCAGATCACTTGTTTTTAAAGGACTAATTAATCCACTTTTCTCTCCTTTTCGTAAGGCTTATCTTCCATAGTTTGTCTGCACAAGGCTTTTTAAAAAATGGCCTCTGATTACCTTACGGTGGGTGAAAAGAGTATGTTCAATAGGAATACTCCCTCTTACCTTTTCCACTCAAGTAAAATATAAGTATCCAACTGAAAGGACAGATTTTATCATCATATTAGAAAACATATACAAATGACTTCTATCTGGAAAATCTGAATTTATGAGATTACAAAGTTATGGCGGTTTTGTCGGGAAAACTCTCATTGTCACTTTTGGAAGAATTATGACTTTTTTGTATTAAATTCTGAAGAAATTTTCTTTGATATCAGAAAGTATAAGTGACTTAGCTGTGGTTACATAGCTAGACAAGAACTGAGTGTCCTGCCTCCATCTCTGAGGGCCCATTCCTTTTCCCTTCGTTCTTCAGTACCTCCCTGAAACACTGTCCTGTATTTTCCTTCTTTAACCCCACATGAAGAGAAAGACGCAGAGAGGCTATCACTGTGTAGACGATAAAGGGGTTCTACAGAAAGTAGAACCTCACAGGGTAGTCTGATTATAAACTCATAACCGGGCAGTTCATGCTAGGTAGTCACCCCAGGCATGTAACTTCTTTAGTAAAAAGTTTATCTTTGGGTTAAGCAAGCCCTGTCCACTGTTCTTGTGTATCTAGGTTAACACACCTTTGAAATAACCATCCTCAAGAGAGTACATAATCTTGTTAACTGTACTGTAATCCAATCTCAGCCTTGCTTTCTCTGGTCTTCGTGTAATCTCCTTACATTCCCTCCTTAATATCAAAAACATAAAAGAAACTGGACAACTGTCATCTCTGGAGCATTTGATATCTTGCTTCTGGCAGTTGTCATCACTTTTGCTGAAATAAACTGTTTTGTTTCCTAAATACAAGTGAAAGTTTATTTTAGAAAGCCTCAGAGGTAGAAAGTGAGCCAGCTGAGGTGCGTGGGCTCAGGAAACAAGGGCAAAAGAGGGGCCCTTGGAGATTAGGAGAGAGACAGAGCAGAAGTAAGTACCTTAGGGAAGAAGAGGGAGAAAGGTGTGGTGTGCTCCAGAGAAGGAGAGAATGTGAGCATGCATGCATGTAAAATAAATGCATAAAAATTCGCTACATATTTGGACGTTTCTTATGTCCATGACTGAGTTTCCTTCATTTAATATTTGTCTAATTGTTTATTAGGAATGGAAAGAGACTAATTTTTTTAGGATTTGGGGATTTTTTTTGTTGTTGTTGTTGTAATTTCTGGTCTCTGCTGAATGGAAAATAAAAAGTTAATTGTGGCAAAAGAATAGTAGGACTTTTTGAGGTTTAATGATTAGGGGAATTAAATGTGTGTACTTCAAAGTACACTAAGTAAGCAATTAGGTTCAGAAAATTCTTTTCCAAATACTCTTTGGATCTAAAGCAAGAAATCAGTTTGTTTTGGAAAAGATATATCTGGAAGAGTTTATGTCCCTGGGCTTAAAGAAACTGCGGAGAAGATAGTGCTGAGAGCAGGAGAAGCACGATGGGCCTAAGATCTGTCTATTATGATGCCAATTGGTTACTCAGAAGCTTGCAATCAGAAGAAAAACAAACTTGAGAAGAAATGTGGACTGGTAATAAACCATCACCCTACACCAACAACCCTCTGGCATCTGTAGAAGATGAAAATCTTGTCATTTGAAAAGCCAGAAAAGCAAACATTCTAGCAATAAAAGTTCTTAAGACTTTTTTGGGGGGGAGTGCAGATTGAGAGGAAAAATAGCACCTAAGTTCTTTTAGAAAGTTCACAGTTTCAGAAGACCTATGGATTGGAAAAACAACAACTGAACTTAAAGTTTATTTACTTGAATAACATTTAGTGAAATTATTTCAGATATACACTTTTATATTTTAGTACCTACTTTTCAAAAGTGGGATAATTATAAAATTTTCTGCTGCTGCCTAGAGCTGTTGTGAGAATTTATTCAATTGAAAATAAATAAATAAAAGAGGCAATAGGTAGACCAAAATATCTTTCTTCAAGTAGTGTTATGAATAAGAGAAGAGAGATTAATTTATTTCATCAAAAGGAAAATTCAGTTGAGGCTACATATACTCTAGTTTTTGTTTTTTTTTAAGTTCCCAAATATCTTATTCCTTTCAAGCTCATTATTTTAAAAAAGTGCACATCAAATCTACATAGTAAATGAGAACAAATCATGTAAAAAAAAGTGACTAGAACTTATATGTGGCTTATATGAAGGAGACAAGAGGGATCATTGTTCTCATCATTTACTATGCTGTAGTTTTGATTGATCTGTCTTTCTTTTGCCAAGCTTAGTAAGTATTTGTTGTTTTAGGATATATGTGTATGTTGGACATCTATTAACGGGGGAATGTTTTGGATATTTTTGTTGTTTTCACCCTGCTCTATTTTGTAGAAATACTACCCCTACTGTGCTTTGGGAAACCACCTTTCCCCAACTCTGAACAGCATCCCCAACCCTGTGCTCCAGTACAGCACTCATGTCGGGAGAAATGGATAATTTTATGTTTAGGGAAGAACACATAACCCAAATCAGACCACTTAAGGCAGAAAGACTTAGTTCCAAGAAGTTGAGTTTATCGGTGAGTTACCTGAACCTATTCTTTCTCAGTGGATGTGGATAAGCGTAGTGCTCACAGTGCCACTGCAATATAGTGCTGGTGGGAATGCAAAACATTGCAGCCTTATGGAGGGGAACTATGCATTATTTAAAGAGGCTGACAACAGAATACAGTAATTCATAATCCGTGGTTTTCTTTTCATATAAAAGAGATGTTGGTACAATTAAAATTTAAATAAGGTCTGTAGATTAGCTGCTGATATTATAGCAAGTTTAATACTTGATTTTGATCATTGTATTTTGATAATTGTGTTGTGATTAGTATTCTTATTTTTAGGCAATATACACTGAAGCATTTAGACATAAAGAGTCATCACATCTGCAACTCATTCACCCATGGTTCAGATAAAGTTACATTATACACACACAGATAACATATGTATAAAATAGGGGATGACAAAAAGAATGCTAAAGGAAATGGGACAAAAAGGTAACCACTGGGGAAACTGGTTAAAGGATGTGTTTCCTGGAGCAGAGACACAGAGCTCCTAAAACCATTGACATTTCCTAAGTGTCTTTTGTCATTCATAAAAGGCTCCCCTTGAGTTTATACTAATGAGGTGACAGGATAGGCCCCAAGATAGCTTCAGGATGGAGCTGGTCACCAGAAAGACCAAGTGATTAGAGGGTTGGATCTTTTGGCTACACCCACCAGCCTCTGAGAACATGGGGGGATAGAGATTAAACTCTACAAAAACTCTTGAACAAGATTCGATGAGTTTCTGGTTTGGTGAAAGCATCTATATACTGGGAGGGTGGTACGCTCCAATTCCACGGGGACAGAAGCTCCTGTCCTAGGAACCCTTCTGGACCTTGCCCTATATATCTCTTCATCTGACCATCCGTATCCTTTATAATATCCTTTATAATAAACTGCAAGTGAATGTTCCTCTGAATTCTGTGAGACGCTCTATCAAGGTAATTGAACTTGAGGAGAAAGTTGTGGGAACCTCAACTTGGCCAGCTGGTCGGAAGCACAGGTGACAACCTGGAATTGTGACTGGCATCTGAGAAGGAGGGCGTGGTCTTCTAGGACTAAGCTCTTAACCTGTGGAATTTCATACTTTCTGTAGGCAGACAGTGTTAGAATTTAGTTAAATTGCCTTGCACCCAGCTGGTGTTGCAGGATTGCTTAAGGTGCAGAAAAACTGCCACATACTAGGTGTCAGAGTGAAGTGAAGTATGGTGGTAGGGTGAGGATAAAGGAGACACATAGGAAGTGTTTTCCTTTACAGAGAATATACAGGAATTCTTTATATTTTTTTGTAATTCTTCTGTAAATCTGTGATTATGTCAAAATAAAGTTTATTGAAGAAGAATAGGAGGAAGAGGAGGAAAATGAGGGAAGTTGCTCTTGGCAGTCATCTTCAACCACACTGGGAAAGACCATCTCAGAATGGATTAGACCTAGAGGCAGCAGAGGATCTGGGTGACTCTGCTGGAGCCCTATGGTGAGCTATATGTTGGCTAATTATCTCTATCCATATATTTTTTCAGCTTACATGATTCAACTTACTCCTTTTCACAAAACTTGAATGTGAAATATATAATAATTCACCAGATTCCACTTGGAAGCTACTATAGTTCTTTTGCTTTATTTATTCTTTAGTTCTTTGGTTCTTTGTATTTATTCCTAAATGAATATTGAAACTACGTAACAGAGTTCTAAGAAGGTACACTTTGCTCACAAAATATAAAAAATTAGGAATCTAATTAGAAATTAGGAAGGAAAATAGCAGAAATTACTTAGGAAACACAATTAAGAATCACAAGGACAATTCAACAACAAAAAACCAAACAACCAGACTTAAAATTTTTCAAGTGACTTGAATAGATATTTCTCTAAAGAAGACATACAAATATATGTATGTTCACAGATATATGAAAGATGCTCAATGTCACTAATTAGGGAAATGCATATCAAAACCACAATGAGATTATCTTATACCTATAAGGATGACTACTATTAAAAAATACAACAGCAAAAAACATGTTGGTAAGGATGTGGAGAAATTGGAACTCCTGTTTCTGGTCACTACACTTGGTAGAAGTGTAAAATGATGCAACCACAATGGAAAATAGTATGACAGCTCCTCAAAAAATTAAATAAAATTACCATATGAGCCAGTGTATACATAAAATAATTAAAACCAGCATCTCAAAGAGATATTTATACACCCATGTCATAGCATTATTTGCAATAGCCAAAAAGTGGAAGCAGCTCAAATGTCTGTCAGTGGATGAATGGATAAACAAAATGTCGTTAGACATACAAAAGAATATTATTCAACCATAAGAAGGAAGGAAATTCTAACACTGAGTATTTTGAGCCCCTCCCTTCTGGCCTGCAAAATTTCTGTTGAGAAATCAGCTGACATTCTTATGGGAGCCGCCTTTGTAGGTAACTCACTGCTTTTCTCTTACTGCTTTAAGATTCTCTCTTAGTCTTTAAATTTTTGCACCTTAATTATCATGTGTCTTGGTGTGAGCGTCTTTGAGTTCATCTTTTTTGGACTCTGTGCTTCCTGGACTTGTGTGTCTATTTCCTTCACCAGGTTAAGGAAGTTTTCCATCATTTTTCTTTCAAATACATTTCAATTCCTTGCTTTCTCTCTTCTCCTTACAGCATCCCCATGTTGTGAATACTGGTATACTTGAAGTTGTCCCAGAGTCCCCTTAAACTGTCTTTTTTTTTTTTTAGATTCTTTGTTCTTTTTGCTGTCCTGATTGGGTGTTTTCTGATACCTTATCTTCCAAAATGCTGATTTGATCCTCTGCTTCATCTACTCTATTGTTGATTCCCTGTAATTGAGGTCTATCCAGAAGGTATCCAGCCGTGTGATATGAAAAATAGAGACATTTACTGAAGAAGATATAATCCATAAGAAACATTTTACATAGGAAAATGATGCCTCAGTCTCCTTCAAAGCAGGCACCTTGGGACCTCACACAGTTCTTCCAATCACCATCAGCTGCCCTGTCATATTTTCCTGAATCTCACTGGCAGTCTGAAATCTCTTCCCTTTCAAAGGTGATTGTAGTTTTGGGAAAAGCCAGAAGTCACAGGGTGCCATATCTGAGCTATAGTGGGGCTGAGTCACTTGGGTGAGTTGATGTTTCGCCAAAATACTCTGCGTGAGATGTGATACATGAGAGGGTGCACTGTTGTGATGAAGCTGCCAATCACCAGTTGCCCATAGCTGTGGCCTTCTGAATCATCCAAATAGTTTCTGGGGAGGAATGTTGAAGCTTAATGCAGAATTTGATGCATATTTGTCGCTCTACTCGAACAGTCTTTTTGAATGCAATGGTCACACAGTACACATGCTCAATCAACATCATCTACTGCCCCACTGACAAGAACAGTGAAGTTGTCATTGCTCATGCATACATATTCCAGTCCACTGTCCTTGGCTGCCAGAACATCAATGTCACACAAATTATTCTCATTATATTAACAATGGCTGGAATTTTTCCGGACAGACCTTTTCAGTTATTGAATTCATCATTTGCAACTGGTTCTCTTTTATGTTTACTATCTCCATTTTTATGTTTCCTATCTCTTTGTTGAATTTCTCACTAAGTTCATTTACTCTTCCCCTAAGTTCATTGAACATCCTTATAATCAGTGTTTTGAACCCTAGATCTGGTAGATCACTTATTTCCATTTTGTTTAGAAATTTTTCTTCAATTTTGCTTTGTTTTTTCATTTTGGACATTTTTTTTTGTCTCCTCATTTTGGCTTCCTCCTTGTGTTTGTTTCTATGTATTAGGTAACTCTGTTATGTCTCCTAGTTTTAGCAGAGCTGCTACAGTTGTCTTCCAGTCTTGGGAGAGGGGCCTTATGTAGTAGGGGTCCTATAGGGCCCAGTAGCTCTGTCTTTCTGGTCACCAAAACTGGGCATTTTAGGTGCACCCCCATGCGGGCTGTGTTCACCCTCCTGTTCTAATTGAACATTGATTCCTGTTTGCACATCAGTGGGAAGGATTTACCCCAGGGTGATCAGCCAAGAAGACTGGCCTTGACCACAGTGGAGGACTAGCTGTTTAGGGACTGAACTCACAGAACAGAATTGCGTTAGCAGGGCTCTGTTGTCCAATGAGTCTACCCCTTGACTGTATTCCTTATGTAGGTTATTGGGTATGCCTATAAGTGGGCCCTTTAAGAGGAACACCTGGGACTCCCGAAGCCCTCCATCTCACTCAGGCACAATCTCTGCTGGTTTTCACAGCCAGAAGTTACTGGGGGTGGATGGGGGGTGCTTCTCTTCCTGGCACTGTAACCCTGTGCTGGGGGGGCCTGGTATGGACAGGGACCTTTTGCTCTTCAGGGAGTCCTCTGCAACCAAGATATCCCTCCTTATTTTTTACCACCATATGTTCATGTAGGACCAACCTGTTCCAGGTCTACCTTTCCTACCACTGTCAATGTGGCTTCTTCTGTATATCCTTAGTTACAGAAATTCTGTTCAGCTAGATTTTTGGCATTTCTGAAAGATAGTTCTGTTATTTAGTTGTAATTTTGAGGTGGTTGTGGGAGGATGTGAATACAGTATTTAACCAGCTCTTCCATCTTGACAGGGAGCCTGTACCTTCGTTATGATCATTTGTTTCTATGAGGTGAGGTCAGGATAGAGAAGATCCAGGGAATGGTTGGCATTGGGCCCAAAAGATGCCTCCATAAGAGCCAATGGTGGGGTTTTAAGTGAAGGAGATGAGGAGAACGTTTGTAAGAGAGACAGTGGGAATTCCTAGGGTAAAGATGGACAGAAGTACTCTCCAAGGGACATAAGTAAAACCCGAGTCACCTATAAGTATGAATATCTCCTATAAATAAATAGAAGAAATTTAGATAGTGCTTATATGTGCCGAGGATATAGGTGCTTTACATGTATTAACTCAGGTAAACCCCTCATCCTGTGAGTGACCTGAGGCAAAAAGCAGTTAAGTAACTCACTCAAGGTCCCCCAGATGGTAAGTGGTGAGGCTGGTCTCATATAAGTTACCAAACCATGGAATTGATGGTGCTTGAGTGACCCTGTTTTGAAGAAAACACACAAAGTCAGGGTTACCAAATTTTGATTGACCTTTCTTCCCCTGAAAACTAGATCACCCTTACAATACCCTGGTTTACTCAGCCAGGATACTGTGGATCACCCTTCAAGTCCAGTCCCTGGATCCCTCTTGGTTTGTCCATTGTCTGTTCTTGGATACGGTATCCTATGTCTGTTCTGGATATCAGTCAGGGTTCAATCAGAGAAAAAAACACCACCAATGCCAGGAGTGCTATATAATAGGGGACTTATGATGAGTACTAAATCATTTGAGGAGCTCGTTAAAGAGTCTAGTAAGACTGGCCCTGAAGGCTGCAGGGCCAGGACTCTAAAAGTGAAGATGAAGATCAATATGAAGGGGGAGGGGCCACGGACAAACTGGAACCCACATGTATAAAGAGAGAACTAACAGACAGATGGCAACCCACATATGTCTTTCAAAAAACCTCCAAATTAAAGGAAATGGGTGTCCTGTAAGAAAAGCCAGAGCCTGCCACAATGGAACTAGACACACACTTGGCCTAGGACTCAGAAGCTGAAAGGGGCTCCAATGAGAGCTGGACGAGCAGTGAGTCAAGTGGCTGTCCACGCCAACAAGGTAGCCAGCAGATAAGGGCCACAGGAGGATGAGCTGTGACAGTGCCTCACACCCTGCACCAGTCCATGTAGAAGGAACTTGGCAGCTGTTTCACTTCTATTTTCCAAAGTCCATACTAGATGTCTCCTGTAGCCCATGCCAACTAGGGACTGTAGGGAAGGGAATTATGGAAAACGCTGTTCCAGTTTAACTAAATTATTGCAGTCCAAAACCACATACATAGGATGGGGACACCCTACTTTAGCCATGGAAGCTCCACCGTTCTTTCTCTGGCTTTCAAAATCTGAGGGGAAAAAGCCCCCTTCTCAGGAAATTTCATCTTTTTAATATTTACTTTGTGTTTTATTTTTAAGATTTACAAAAATTCCCCCTGAATGTAGTGTGTCATTTTTTTGTTTTGGGGGTTTTAAAAAAAGTTACAGTTCATGTTCAATATTATTTTGTATAAGTTTCAGGGGTATAGTATAGTGGTTAGATAATCAAACACTTCCAGTACCCACCTGGCACCATACATAGTTATTACAATGTTATTGACTATATTCCCTATGCTGTTCTTTACATCCCCATGACTATTTTGTAACTGCCAATTTGTACTTCTTAATTCCTTCACGTTTTTCATCTAACCTGCAAACCCCCTCCCCTTGAGCCACCACCAGTCTGTTTCCTGTGTCCATGAATCTGTTTCAATTTTGTTTGTTCCTTTATTTCATTCGTTACTCCACTCATAAGTACTGTAAAATCATATAGTATTTCTTTCTTAAACTTAGGTTCATCCATGTTGTAAAGAATGGTAAAATTTTATTCTTTTTATGGCTGAGTAATAATATTCCATTGTATATCTTTTTTTATACACTTGTCTATTGATGGGCACTTGGATTATTTCCATAGCTTGGCTATTATAAATAACACTTCAGTGAACATAAAGAAGCATTTATTCTTTCAAATTAAAGTTTTGAGTTTCTCTGGATATATTTCCAGAAGTGGGATCGCTGGGTCATAAGGCATTACATTTTTAAGTTTTTGAGGACTCTCAATACTGTTTTTCATAGTGGCTGCCTCAATCTGCACAAATGCACAAGACCTCCCTTTTTTCCACATCCTCGCCAACACTTGTTTGTTGATTTATTGATGACAACTGTCCTGACGGGTGTGAAGTGATATATCATTGTGAGAGCCACACAACTTGGTCTCTGACACCCCCTTGAGTTCGCCCTGAAGAAACCTTGAAGAAAGTCTACACCACAGGCCCAGCAGTGGACTCTTCTGTAGGATATGTGCTTGGCAGGTTGGGGTAACAGGGAGTTGGGAGGGTGGAGCCACAGCATTGTCTCAGGTTGATGCTGTTTGGAGGGTAGTGCTCATCCCAGGAAAGATACCATCTGCTGGAAGCATGGGAGAGGGACACAGCACAGGGACCCTGCAGCTATACCTTTAGCTCTCTCCCCTGAGCCACACAACCCAGTTTGTTCTTCCACAATTCCAGTCCACTCAGATCTGCCTTCCCTTGCTGGAGCCCAGGGTGAGTGACTGCAAACAAGAATTTGTGCATTGGCCCTTTAAGAGGGAGCCTGAGTTTCTAGCAGACTCCCATCTCTCCCTGTTGGACAGAATCCCTGCTGATTTTCACAGCCAGTTGTTATGTGGACACCTCTTCCCAGCCCTGGTGTGCTGGGCCGGGGAGCCCAACATGGGGTTGAGACCCCACGCTCCTCAGGGGAGACCTTTGCTGCTGAGTTATTCGTTTGGATTCTCAGCTGCTGCATGTGGGCGCTGGGGACAGCCCTTTCCACATCTCAGATCTCCCTACATGTCTTGATGTGGCTTCTTCTGTACATCCTTGGCTATAAGACTTCTGTTCAGCTAGTCTTCAGTTAGTTATTCAGGTTGATTGTTCTATAATTTACTTGTAATTCAAGTTTGAGCCTGGGAGGAGGTGAGTGTAAATTCTACCTACTGTGCCACCATCTTGGATTCACTTTGTGTTTTATTTAGAGCCTCTGGTCTAGACACCTGGGTGGGTCCTTTAGTGTCGCCCACACCCTCTGACCTTGAACCTCTTCTTCCCAGAAGTGGGTTGCTATCCCAATCAAGATTCAGTTATGATGAACAGAGAATCCCTGACAGTCACCAGGGATTTTGATGAGTTTGAGAAGTGCAGCTAATTTTGGGGGGGATCTTAATTATGTAAGTATTATACTTCAAGATATACTTCTCTTTAAACTCTGGATAGTGTCTTTTGAATATGCCACAACTACATGGCATAGCATAAATGACAGTGTAATTATGTCTCCCATCCTGATCTCCAGAATATGTCTAGGCCCAGAGCTGCTTTTATTTAAATATTCTAACAATTGGAGATAGCATAACCTCAGTCAGTGGTTGTCAAATTTTGGCCTGTGTATGAACCACATGGAGGACTGGTCAAAACTCTGCTGGTTCCCATACCCAGAGTTTCTGACTCTGAAGGTCTGGGGTGGGGTCCAAGAACTTGCAGTGTTATCAAGTTTCCAGGTAATGATGGTGCTCTCAGGCCATACTTTGAGAACCACTGGCTTTGTGGTTAAGATCACGGGCTTCTAGACCAGACTCCATGGGTTGGGCTCCCAATCCGCCATCTGTTTGCTATGTAACCTTGGCTAAATTATGCAATATCCTCATGCTTCAATTTCTTTATATGTAAAATGGGGATGATAATAGTAGCTATGCTTGAGGGTTACAGTGAGGATTAAGTAAATTAATCCCCATAAAATATGGATAGTGTTTGTATCCATAAGGTACTTTATCCATAAAATACTCTATCCAAATAAAATATGGATACAGCATATAGTAAACACGCCAATATTTGCTATTATTTTCATTTAGAATATGTATTGTGAGTCAGTCGTTATGTAGCAAAGGTATATTATACAATTTCCCAGATCCACAGATATTTCACATCATGTTTGTCCCTTTACATTTCTCTAATAATTACTATGGAGCTTGGAAATATCAAGCAAATGCATTAGGAAAAAAGTATTATCATAGAAACATAGTAAAATATTTTAATGGAAAAAAGCTAACTTTGCCCAAGTCTGTTTAATTTCCTAGTTGAACAGAGGATGGCAGCACTACCCGGGAATTGTGCAGAAGTCTTGCTCTGAGCCACCGCCCTACCTCCCACTCCCATCTCCCGCAAAAAGGCTGCCTGTTTTGCACTTTGAACCCCATTTTCTGGATCTCAGACTCTAAACAGGCTTCGGTGTCTCTCTGAGTTTCTGTTTCCCCTGTGTAAAATGAGGACAGTGGAATGGGGGCTCTCCGAGGTCAGCTCTTAGAGCCCGGGACTCCAAGATTTACAGGAGGTGTCACAGCAGGTAGGGCCATTGGAGTTCCCAGAGAGTTCCGGCTGCAGGAATTCAGGATGCATGGGTTGGCGCCAGTCTGTGCCAAGACCAGTACAGTGTCCTCCCGGGCTTCCTGTTTACCGGATGTAAGAAATGTAAAACATTGTCTGCTACTTTAAAACAAACCAGGATGTATCAGGAGATTCAGTGGAAAGTCACATCAATTTTTAACATAAAACTGATGACGTCAACTATGTTGCATGCCTCAGAAACCTTTTTCAGGGACCACCTGTCCACTCTCTTCTGTCTTTAGGGTACCTCGGTGGAGACTGTGGCTTCGGGCATTGTTTAATCAAAGCCTAACGGGCTTAAACAGAAATTTCTTTTGGAGAAGGATGTTCTGGCGCCCTCTGGTGACGTATCCCAAGTAAGGCACGACTCACCTTACGACACCTTTGTTTCAACCTTTTACATTAAATAATCCAGTTTTTGCCTTTTATGTTCCTCTGTTACTTGCTTCTGGATTATTGCTTTTACACCTAACTCTATGATCCTGCAAGTAACAGTTATGGAATTCTGCCGTGGTAATATGGACTCCAGAAAAGCTCAGAGCAGAAGCACTAACAAGCTACCTTGGTAGAACTGCCCAGTCTCTGGTGTTGGTGATGGTTGTCAGGCCTAGCAGGGGAAGGGAAGGTCTGCCAGAAACCTCACATTTTCTGTGCTGGGAGTCCAAGTAGCTGTCGCTCTCGATTTCCCCTGCCTTTTTCTCTACCTCTCACCTCCACAGCTCCACTTCAGTTCATGCTTGAGATGGCAATTCCTCACAGACTATCTCCTCTTGGGGCCCTGACATTCAGTGAATGAGGGCAGAGCAGCTCTTGATTCTTGTACCTGAAGTGTTGCTAGAAATACCAATATTTCTCTAAGAACCAACTTCATCAGAATCTTCAAAGATACTGCTTACATCCAGTCTCCTTGGGTCCAGCTCTGGAATTGATACATTAGAATCCCTGAAGGTGGAGATGAGAATTGTGTGTTTTAAACAAGATTCCTAGGCAAGCCAAGATTTAGAAATTGCTTCATAGATTTATGACTCATCATAGTGATACCCTCTGTCCACATAACAAGTGTCTGCATTTCTGCTGCTGCTTTCCCATCTCACCTCCAACACAATTGCATCTGCTTAGATCTGAGCACCAGCCAGGGTGTACGAGGTGAAACTCCTGGCTCCCATCCCAGGAAACACATCATAGAGTAAATTTCCCAGCTCTTTCCTGGACCCATTTTTGCTTCCATCAGGTTAGTGTTTCTGAGGTTGCAGCAAAACTCTTTGCTGAGCAACTTTAAATTATGCCCCTACCATTAAAATAAAATTATCAAGAAACCTGTAAGGTCATGAAAAGCATATTTAATCTGATATATACATATTCCTAGAATCATTTATATTTAGGCAAAATAAAAGCTACTTACCAAAACAATTGTGTTGTATTTTGGTAACTTTGCTCAGATGAGCTACCCTTTATCTTTGTGTCTGTCAGTCTGTCTTTCTGTCTGTGGTAGGCATGGCACTCGGTTGTGGACTAAACAAGAATAACTTGAAAGTGAGAATTTGCTATTTCTGTTAGATAGAAACAGTTTAGTAACCTGAAATCCACCCTAGGGTTCAGGGGCTCAGTGATGGGAAGGAGAGTAAAGTCCAACTTCTTCCCCAGGGCAGGAATCCCTTTACCACGTGCTCGCTTAGCCACCATTATTTTAGATGCTGACTCCTGCAGCTGTCTGCCTTTGGACCTATGTTGAGGCATACTTTTCATCTAAGTACCTAAGTGCTTCCTCACCCAGCAAGGCTCACAAAAGAGGCAGAGAACAAAATAGTCTATAAACTCAGTAACACTGGTCAGTAATGCTACAAGTGCTGCTGCTCACAGACTCTAAAGCAGCACGGTCCGACACCGTACCACAGACTATATGTGGCCATTGAGCACTTGAAATGTGGTTCATGTGGAATGTGCCGTAAGTGTGAAACACACAGCAGATCCTGGAGACATAGTAAGAATGTAAGATATCTCGTTAGTAATTATATATTTGAAATGATAACCTGGATACATTGGGTTCAATAAAATATATTACTAAAATTAATCTTATTTGTCTATTTGTCCTTTTCAAATTTGGCTACTAGTAGGCAATTTAAAATTATATAACATGGCTCTGACCCTATTGGTCTAAACCTGTGATATTTGCCTGATGTTCTCTGCTATGACAAACTTTTGGGGGCTTAAACAATTCCCCAGGCTATGTGATCAGTTTCGTTCTTCTAGTTCTTCTCCTGCTGGCCAGCTCCATCCTATTGGCCATGGAGCTGTGTGACACATGACACATCTTGCTAGAATGGCCCAGGCTGCTCATTCTATTGCTGCATAACTCTCACTGTTAGAAGATTCAGTCTTACAAATAAGCCAAAATATGCTTGCCCCGGACAGCTGTCTATGAGAATAAATGAGTCATGTTAATGACTAGATAGTAACAAATTTATGAAATTTATTTAACGAGTTCTCTATTGCTAGTTATTTTGTTCTCTATTGCTCTAGTCTGCTTTCAGGTTTCTAGACATTGTACTATGATAATTATCCCATTACTTGTGAAAATAACGTGAAAATCTTTATACAGTAACATGTTAAAATCTTTATACACATGTTAAAGGATTTCCTTTACATAAATTCTTAATAATATCATCTTTAAAACTTTTGACTCTAGTGTGAAGGTACATGAACAACATTAAATATATTTTTATCTTCATAATTCTAATAAAAATGTAATTTTGTCAAAATTTTTACATTAAAATGACATAAAATAAGTACAAAATGGTAATTTATTATTTCCCTTTTCTGTAGTGGTATGATACTTTAACTTTGTTAGTTTACTTAGAACTTAATTTCATTTTAAGCTCACTTTCTGTTAGTGGTAGAAATTAAGTAGACTACAGTTACTAGTTTGTACATACACATTTTCTTTGAGAGGCGCTCTATGCACTTGCCACACAAAAGTACCATGCAATGCACATTTTTCTATGCTTTTCAATATCATATTTTGCCAGTTGTTTGCTTTGTTAATTTTACTTTTCAATTACAGTTTACATTCTATATTATTTTATATTAGTTTCAGGTGTACAGCATAGTGATTAGACAATCATATACTTTACAAAGTGTCTCCCTGATATTTCAAGTATCCACCAAACACCATACATAGTTATTACAATATTATTGACTATATTACCTATGCTGTACTCTACATTCTCATGACAATTTTGTCACTACCAATTTGCAGTTCTTAATCTCTTCAACTTTACCACCCAGTCCCCTAAAACTCCTCCCCTTGGGCAACTATCAGTCTGTTCTCTGTATTAGTGAATCTGTTTCTATTTTGTTTGCTCATTTATTTTGCTGTTTAGATTCCATATTTAAGTGAAATCATATGGTATTTACTTTTCTCTGTCTGAATTATTTCACTTAGCACAATACCCTCTAGGTACTGAATGGTAAGAATTCATTCTTATTTAAGGTCAGGTAATATTTCATTGTATATATGTATCACCAATTTCTTGTCCACTATCCACTCATCTACTGAGGGACATGTGGGTTGCTGCCATATCGTGGCTATTGTAAATACCACTGCAATGGACATAGGGATGCATATATTCTTTCAAATTATTGTTTTGGGTTTCTTCAGATAAATACCAGAAGTGAAATCACTGGGTCATAAAGTAGTTCCATTTTTAAGTTTTAGAGGAACCTCCATATTGTCTTTCATAGTAGCTACACTTATCTGCATTCCCACCAACAGTGCATGATGGTCCTCTTTTCTCCCCATCCTATGCACCAGAGAGAGAACTCAGTGCAGAACTTTGCATGCAATCCAAGGTATGAACTGCCTGCTAGCTAGCAGCAGTGAGTAATAATAATACCCTATGCTGAAATAATGTTATGTCATTTTTAAGCTATTTTCTCCAAGTAGAATGAAGAAATTGGAATCAGGTTCAAATTTCTGCTAGATTAGTTACTCATTTGTTCAACAAACCCAGCAACACATAAATGTGGTCCCATTCTAAGTGCCATAGAGAAAATAGACAAACTTCCTACATTCACGAGACTTATTAAATTCCAATGGTGAATACAGACAATAAATAAGGACAGTAGTCACTAGTGTAATGAGGAAGAGTAAAGAATAATTCAGGGTAAGAGAAAAAGTGTGATGGATGAGTGGCAGTGAGGGAGTACGGCAGATAGGGTGATCTAAAAGTCTTTCAAGGCAGGGAAATTTGAGCAGAGTCAAGAGTAATGGAAGGGAGTGTCCAGGAGAAGGGTTGGGAAAAGAATTCTAGGTAGAGAGGACAGCAAGAGTAAAGACCCTTAGGTATGAAGCTAAAAGGCTGGTAGATTTGTCAATGGGAAGTTTGGAAATCTACATCTCTTTTCAGTGAATTAAGAGTCAAGTGCACAGTAAGAGTGGATCAGAGGAGAGAGGTCTGAAATAGTTGTGTGAGAAGGAAAATGAATAGACTAGGGAAAGGTAGGATGGTGGGGCAATGCCAAGTATCAGCATGAAGTTTGTGATTATAAATATAAATGAAAATCATTTCTCTGGTTGTGTATTCTCCAACCACAGTTCTACTGGATGCAGTCTTGGAGAAAGTGAAGAGATGCCTGAAGTGATAGCCTTTCCAGGGTCCCAATAGGAAAGAGATGGCACACTCACATTGGGGTCATTTTAGACTGGTTTAATAAAGGGGCTATTTAAAAGATGATGTGAGTGATCCTGTTCCAATTCCAGGCCTTAAACTTTAAGAAGGTCTATCAAATTCTGCTTTTCCACTTTGGAAGCCCTTGAGTCACCAGGTCTCGCTACCCTGCTGGAGAAACTATGTGGAAAGAGCTTATGGAGGGGCCACACAGAACGGGCAAGGCTCTGGGACTAGTTGGGAAGGGAGAGAAGTCTCACTTTCCCAGCACCCCACTGAAACCCAGCCTTCTTGGGTTCCCACCCAGGAGACATGAGAGTGAAGACATCTCAGATATTCCAGCCTCAGTCACCATGTGACCACAGTTTTATGAGAGGCTACTCGGGAGACTGGCAGAAGAACCATTCAGCTGAACTTCAATCAACTCACAGAATCATGGGAAATAATAAAATGATGGTTGTTCTAAATCAGTAAGTTTTGTGATAAATAACTAAAATAATCACCCATAAGGCAGCAATCCCCTAAAGAGGGAGCCTGGGAATAAACATTTCAACCTCCCTTTTCTCCCTCCCTCTGATCTCCTTGTAGGTACTCCCCATACGATGAACATGGACAGAAGCAGAAAGCAGGCGAGCCTTCAACATTGTCCGTAAAGGTCAGCCTCTCAGTGCACAGAGCAGCAGAGAGAAGAATAACAATGGCATCTGGAGAGGCAAATAGAAAACATTCAGAAGTGTCTACCCACTTCCCCCTTCAGCATCAATTCTTGTTCTTTGTGCAGATGAAAATATTCCTGTCTATCACAGAACACATTCAAAGTACTCAGCTTTTATATTATCATTGGAAAATGTCTATTCAGTTATACCATACATACCACCTCTTCTTTATTCATTCATCTATTCATGAACACCTGGATTGTTTCCATTTATTGACTATTGTAAATAATGCTGCAGTGGACATAGGGGTGCACCTGTCTTTTCAAATTAGCGTTTTTGGATTTCTTAGGATAAATACCAGGAAGTGGAATTGCTGGGCTATATGGTAGTTATATATTTAATATTTTGAGGAATCTTTATATTGTTTTCTACAGTGGCGGAACTGATTTACAATCCCACAGTGCATGATGGCTCCCTTTTCTCTGCATCCTTGCAAACACTTGTTTGTTGATTTAATGATGATATCCATTCTGGCAGGTATGAGGTGATTTCTCTCTGTGGTTTTAAATTGCATCTCTCTAATGGCTAGTGATGTTGAGCATCTTTTCATATTCCTATTGCCATCTGTATGTCCTTCTTGAAGAAATGTCTATTCAGGTTCTCAGCCCATTTTTAAATCAGATTGTCTTTTGGGTGTTAAATAGTATGAGTTCCTTACATATTTTTTATATTAAACCTTTATAAGATGTATCATTAGGAAATACCTTCTTCAGTTCAATAAATTATCTTTTTGGTTTGTTGATGGTTACTTTCATTGTGCAAAGCTACTTAGTTTGATGCAGTCCCTTGTATTTTATCTTTTTCTTTCCTTGCCCAATATATATACACACTAAGATTACTTAGTGTGTGTGTGTGTATATATATATATATATAGTATATATAGGCCATATAGGCATGGCTTTATTTCTGGGCTCTCATTTCTGTTGCATTGACTAATGTGCCTGTTTTTAGGCCAGTACCAAGTTGTTTTGAACACTATAGCCTTGTAGTATACTTTGATAACAGGTAGTGTGATACCTCCAATGTTGTTCTCCTTTTTTAAGATTACTTTGGTTATACAGAGTCTTTTGTGGTTCCATATAAATTTTGGATTATTTATTCTACTTCTGTGAAAACTGCCATTGGTATTTTTATAGTGACTTTTTTGAGTCTGTAGATTGCTTTGAGTAGTATGAACATTTCAACGATGTCAATACTTCCTGTTTGTTAGCATGGTATAGACTTCCATTTATTTGTATCTTCTTCAATTTTTATTTTTAATGTCCTATACTTTTCCAATTACAGGCCTTTTAGCTCCTTGGTTAAATTTATTCCTAGGCATTTTTTGTTGCAGTTGTAAGTGGGACTGCTTTCTTAATTTCTCTTTGTTATAGTTCGTTATAGGTATATAAAAATGCAACCAATTTCTAAATAATAATTGTGTATCCACCTACCGAATTTATCAGTTCTAATAAGTTTTTGATGGAATCCTCAGGGTTCTCGCTGTATAATATCCTGTTATCTGCAAATAAGGGCAGTTTTACTTCTTTCTTTCCAATTTGGATGCTTTTTATTTCTTTTTCTTGTCTGATTGCTTTGGTTAGGACTTCAAATTCTATGTTGAATAAAGTGAGAAGTGGACATACTTGTCTTTTCGTGATCTTAAAGAAAATGCTTTTAGCTTTTCACTATTGAGTATAATGTTAACTGCAGGATTGTCATATATGACATTTACAATGTTGAGGAATATTCGCTCTATTCCCACTTGGCTGAGAGTTTTTATCGTAAATGGATGCTGGATTATGTAAAATGCTTTTCTGCCTCTATTAATATAATTCTATAATTTTTATCCTTTATTATGTTTATGTGGTGTATTACAGTAATTGATTTGAGGATTTCTAACCAAACTTGCATCACAGGAATCAATCCCACTTGATCACCATGTAGGATCTTTATAATGTATTGCTGATTTTGGTTTGCCAATATTTTGTTGAGAATATTTGTATCTATGTTCATCAGGGATATTAGCCCACAATTTTCTTTTTTTTTTTTTGTAATGTCTTTGGTTTTGGAATCAGAGTAATACTGGGCTCTTAAAGTGAGCTTGAGAGCCTTCCCTCCCCATCAATTTTTTAGAATTGTTTGAGAAAGATAGGTGTTAATTCTTCCTCAAATATTTGATAAAATTTACCCTGAAGCCAACTGGTTCATGACTTTTGTTTTGGGGGAGGTTTTTAAAAATTATTGATTTGATCTCAGATATTCCACGCAGCAGTATTTTCACTGGTATGTGTCCTAGAGCAAGGGACATGAAGGAAAGAATAAACAAATGGGACTTCATCAAAATAGGAAGCTTCTGCACAGCTAAAGAAAACAGCAGAAAAATGAAAAGAGAACCAACCGTATGGGAAAATATATTTGTCAATGATACCTTGGACAAGGGCATGATCTCCAAAATATATAAATACCTCACAGAGCTCCAATCCAGGAAGACAAACAATCCAATTAAAAAGTGGACAAAGGACCAGAATAGACACTTCTCCAAGGAGGACATATAGAGGGCCCAGAGACATATGAAAGGATGCTCAGCATCACTGACCATCAGAGAGGTGCAAATTAAAACCACATTGAGATACATTTTCACACCAGTCAGAATGGCTCTCATAAACAAATCAACAAACAACAAGTGCTGGAGAGGTTGTGGAGAAAAGAGAACCTTAGTACACTGTTGGTGGGAATGCAGGCTGATGTAGTCACTGTGGAAAAAGAGTTTGGAATTTCCTCAAAAAACTAAAAATGGAGCTGCCTTTTGACCCAGCCATTCCACTGCTGGGATTATACCCTATGAATCCAGAAACACCAATTCAAAAGAACCTATGCACTCCAGTGTTCATAGTAGCACAAATGACAATAGCCAAGGGTTGGAAGCAGCCTAAGTGCCCAACAGTAAATGAGTGGATCAAAAAACTATGATACATTTACACAATGGAATACTACACAACAGAAAGGAAAAAGGAGCTCCTACCCTTCAGGACAGCATGGGTGGAACTGGAGAGCATTATGCTAAGTGAAGTAAGCCAGGTGGTGAAAGACAAATACAATATAAACTCGCCTATAAGTGGAACCTAATCAACAAAACAAGCAAGCAAAATATAAGGAGCATTGAAATAAAGAACAAACTGACAGTTACCAGAGCGGATGAGGAGAGGAATATCAGGGGGAAAAGAAAGGGAAGGGTCATCAAGGAATGTGTGTAAAAGACCCATGGACAAAGCCAAAGAGGGGAAGTATTAAGGGCAGGGCAGGGGAAAGTGGTGGTGGGAAAATGGAGACGATTGTACTTGAACAACAATAAAAAATAAAATAAAATTATTGATTTGATTTTGTTAGTAGATATCAGTCTGTTAAGATTTTTGGTTTTTTCTTGATTCAGTCTTGGAAGATTGTATGTTCCTAGAAATTTATCCATTTCTTACCGATTGCTCATTTGTTGCCATACAGTTCTGCATTGTATTTTTCTATAATATTTTGTATTTCTGTGGTGCCCATTGTCATTTCTAATTTTTTTTCTTAATGAGTCTGGTTTAAGGTTAATCTATTTTGTTTATCTTTTCAAAGAACTAGCTCTTGCCTTATTGATCTTTCATTTTGTTTTGGTTTTTTAGACTTTATTTTGTTTCTGCTCTGATCTTTATAAATTCTGTCCTCTACTCTCTTGTGGCTTTGTTAATTCTTGTTTTTCTATTTTCCTTAATTTTAGGTATAGATTATTTATTTGAAATTTTTCTTAGTTCTTGTGGTAGGCATGTAATGTGATGAATTTCCCTCTTACAACTGTTTTGGTTGTTCCATATATTTTTAGGTCATTGTGTTTTCATTATCATTTGACTCATTTTTTAAAAATTTCTTCCTAGATGTCATTGTTAACTTATAAATTGGTTAATAATATGCTATTTAACCTCAATGTGTTTGTGTATCTTTTCAGTTTTCTTCTTGTAATTGATTTCTACTTTCATAACTTAATTGTAAGAGAAGATTGATATGACTTCAGTCTTCTTACTTGTGTGGAAAATTGTTTTGTTGCCCAACATGTGGTCTATCCTGGGAAATGTATCAGGTACACAGGAAAAAAATGAATATTCTTCCACTTTGGGGTGCAGTGTTTTAATATATTAATTAAATCAACCTACACTAATCTGTCATATAATGTGGATGAACATTGTTGATTTTATGTCTAGATGCTCTACCCATTGATGTGAATGGGGTGGTAAAGCCTACTATTATATTATATCATATTAATTATATTATATTACTATTGCTATTATTGTTTCTCCCATTAAGTCTGTCAATATTTTCTGTGTATATTTTTGTGCTCCTGCATCAGATGCATAAGTGTTTATAAGGGTTATACCCTCCCATTGGATTGATCCCCTTATCATTATGAAATGCCCTTGTCTTTTGTTATAGCCTTTAAAGTCTATTTTTCTAATACAATTAGTGCTACCCCAGTTTTTGTTTTGCATTTCCATTTGCATGAAAAATCTTTTTCCATTCCTCACTTTCAATCTGTGTGTGTCTTTCAATCTAAAGTGAGTCTCTTGTTGCTAACATGCATGGGTCTTATTTTCTTATCCATTCAACCACCTTATTCTTTCCACTAAATCATTTAATTTATTTCCATTTGAAGTAATTATTGAAGGCATGTAGTTATTGCCATTTTAGTATTCATAATCTTGATCTTTTCCTTTCTTTTCTCCTTAAAGAAGTTACTTGAACACTTCTTGTAATATTGGCTCAGTGGTGATGCCTTTAGCTTTCTTTTTTGTCTGAAAATCTCTTTATCACTCTTCAATTTTATTTTTTTATATTTTTAATTATATTTTATTGATTATGCAATTGCAGTTGTCTGATTTTTCTCCCTTTACCCCCCTCCACCCAGCATCCCCCAATGTCTCAGGCAATCCCCCCTATTGTTCATGTCCATGGGTCATGCATATAAGTTCTTTGGCTACTCCCTCTCCTATGCTGTACTTTATGTCCCCATGGCTATTCTCTAACCACCTGTTTGTACTTCTTAATCCCTTCACCTTTCACCCATTCCCTCATGCCCCCCTACCATCTCTGTATCTTTAACCTTTGGTGTTTTAATTATGATGTGTCTTGGGGTGGGCTTCTTTGCATCTACCCTGGTTGGGAACCTCTGTGCTTCCTGGACTTGCATGTTTATTTCCTTCACCAAATCGGGGTAGTGTTCTTTCATAATTTTTTCAAATACATTTCCAATTTCTTGCTCTCCCTCTTCTGGCACCCCTATGATACAAATGTTGGATTGCTTAAAGCAGTCCTGCAGGCTGCTTACACTATACTAATTTTTTTAAATTCTCTTTTCTTTTTGTTCTGATTGGTTGATTTTTGCTTCCTTCCTTATTTATGTTTTATTGATTATGCTTTACAGTTGTCCTGATTTTTCTCCCTTTGCCCCCCCCCCACCCACCCAGCAATCCCCCCACCATTGTTCATCTCCATGGGTCATTTTTATACATTCTTTGGCTACTCCATTTACTATGCTGTATTTTACATCCCCATGGCTATTCTGTGATTGCCTATTTGTACTTCTTAATCCCCTTACCTATTCTCCCATTCTCCCACACCTGCCTCCCATCTGGCAACAAACAAAAGGCTCTCTGTATCCATGATTCTGTCTCTGTTCTTATTTGCTTAGTTTGTTTTTTAGATTCAATAGTTGACAGATTTGTATCGTTTGCCATTTTATTGTTCATAGTTTTGATCTTCTTTTTCTTAACTAATTCCCTTTAACATTTCATATAACAATGGTTTGGTGATGATGAACTCCTTTAGTTTTTTCTTGTCTGGGAAGCTGTTTATCTGCCCTTTGATTTTAAATGACATCTTTGCTGTGTAGAGCAAATCTTGGCTGTAGGTCCCTGCTTTCCATGACTTTTAATATTTCTTGCCAATCCCTCCTAGCTTGTAAAGTTTCTTTTGAGAAATCAGCTGATAATCTTATGGGAACCCTCCTGTAGGTAACTAAGTTCTTTCCTCTTGCTTCTTTTGAGATCCCCTCTTTATCTTTAACCTTTGTCATTTTAATTAGGATGTGTCTTGGAGGGGGCCTCTTTGCATCCATCTTGTTGGGGACTCTCTGTGCTTCCTGGACTTGCATGTCTATTTCCTTCACCAAATTAGGGAAGCTTTCTTTCACTATTTTTTCAAATAGATTTCCATATTTTTGCTTTCTCTTCTCCTTCTGGTACCCCTATGATGCAAATATTGGACCTCTTAAAGTTGTTCCAGAGGCTGCTCATACTGTCCTCATTTTCTTGGATTCTTTTTTCTTCTTGATTCTTCGCTTCCTTGTGTTTCATATCATTGATTTGAATCTTGGCTTCATCTGCTCTAGTATTGTTTCCATGTAAATCATTCTTTATCTCAATTAGCATATCCTTTTTTCCTGGCTGGATCTTTTTTACGCTGTTCAGGTCCTCACTAAGTTCCTTGAGCATCCTTATAACCAGTGTTTTGAACTCTGCATCTGATAGATTGCTTATCTCCATTTTGTTTAGCTCTTTTTCTGGAGTTCTGATCTGTCCTTTCACGTGGGCCATGTTTCTTTTTCTCCTTGTGTTTGGCAGCCTCCTTGTGTTTGTTTGGTAGAGCTGCTTTGACTCCATGTCTTGGTTGTGTGGCCTAATGTAGTAGGTGTCCTGTAGGGTCCAGTGGCATAGCCTCCCCTATCACCCAAGCTGAGTACTCAAAGTGTGCCCTTTGTGTGGGTGGAATATACCCTCCTTGTAGTTGAGCCTTGGTTGCATTGGCAGGTCAATGCGAGGGATTTACACAGGCCAGTCAGTTGCACAGATTGGCTATGACCACTGACTACCAACTTCCACCCTCCGTGGAAGATCAACTGCACAGGGGTAGGGTAGTGGTGCTCCAATGTGGTCTGTAGCTATCCATTGGGTGCACTGGTCCTGGGTTTTCCCAGGTGATGCAGGCCAAGGTCAACCCTCACCTGTGTTTTGCCCACTGCCCCCGCTTCCTGAGCTATAAAGCAGTCTTATATAGAGATGGATGCTACGTGTACTGGGCTTAGAGATCCCCAAGCAAAGCCAAGCTAAGAATCAAAATATGTTTTGATATCATATAGCATAATACCTCTAAATTTGTTCTTCTTTCTCAAGGCTATTATGACTATTTGGGGTCTTTGGTGGTTCCACATAAATTTTACAATTGTTTGTTCTAGGTTTGTTAAAAATATCATTAGTATTTTGACAGGGATTGCATTAAATCTATAGATTGCTTTGGGTAGTATGGATATTTTAGCAATGTTAATTCTTTCTATCCATGAGCATGGTATATTCTTTCATTTATTTGCATCTTCTTAAATTTCTTTCTTCAATGTCTTATAATTTTCTAAGTATAAGTCTTTTACCGCTTTGGTTAAATTTATTCCTAGGCATTTTATTCTTTTTTGATAAAGTTATAAGTGAGATTGTATTCTCTTTCTGATAGTTTGTTATTGGTATATAAAATGTAATTATTAATTTTGTATCCTGCTATGTTACTGAATTTATTTTCCACTGTAATAATTTTTTGTTGGACTCTTTAGGGCTTCTCTCTGTAGTACCATGTCATCTCCAAATAATGGCAGTTTTACTTGTTCCTTTCCAATTTGGGTGCCTTGATGTTTTTTTCTTGTCTAAAGTCATTGCCTATGGTTATGACTTCTATTACTATGTTGAATAAAAGTGGTAAGAGTGGACATTCTTGTTTTGTTTCTGATCTTAAGAAAAATGCTTTTAGCTTTTATACATTGAGTGTGATGGTAGCTGTGGATATGTCATATATGACCTTTATTATATTGAGGTATATTTCCTCTATCTTCACCTACTGAGTTTTTCTCTTGAATGTTTGTTGGATTCTGTCAAATGCTTTTTCTGCATCAAGTCTATTTTGTCTGATAAAATGATGCCATTTCAGCTTTTTGTTGACATTTGCATGAAACATCTTTTTCCATTCTTTTAATTTCAGTCTGTGTGTGTCTTTTGATCTGATGTGGGTTTCTTGTAGATAGCATGTACATGTGTCCTGTGTTTTTATTCATTTAGCTACCCTGTGTCCTTTAACTGAAGCATTTAACTCATTTACATTTAAAGTGGTTATTACTAGGTATGTAGTAATTGTCATTTTATTATTCTTACTTATGTTTTCCCCACTTCTTTTTCTTAAAGAAATCCCCTTAGCATTTCTAGTAATATTTATTTGATGGTAATGAACTTCTTTAGCTTTTTCTTGCCTGGGAAACTCTTTATCTTTTCTTAAATTCTAAATGCTGGCCTTACTGGGTACAGTAATCTTGGTCATAGGTCCTTGCTTTTCATCACTTCAAATATTTCATGCCAATCCTTTGGGCCTACAATGTTCCATAGAGAAATCAGCTAACAGTCTTATGGGAGTTCCCTTGTATTGGGCTGGCCAAAAATTCTGTCCAGTTTTTTCCATTAAATAAAAGACACATTTCTCATTTTCACCAATAACTTTATTGATTTGGATATTTTTAGTATGTTGGCTCTCTCCCACTATTAGCTTCTAGTGGGTAGTGGCCAGGAGTGTTGCTAAACATCTTCTAATGCATAGGAAAGCCCCACAGCAAAGAATTATTCAGCCAAAATGTATAGTAACAAGAAACTTTGCAAACCACTTTTGACATATTTGATCAGTCACAGCACCTTCTCCATACAGTGCACAAATCTTTTTATTTTGCATTTCAGTTGCATTTTTACCTTTCTCAAAATAATAAAGCATAATATACTGAAAATGTTGCTTATTTTCTTCCATCCTCAATATTAAAATGGCTGCAAAAAATCTGCTAATTTTAATAAGTTTTTAAGAATGCATGCTTGATATGACAGCTGTCACAATATAATCTACAAAATTATTTCAAGTGACATTAAAGACAACTAAGCAATACTAGAGCCATCATACGGAAAAAAAAACCAAAACTAAATAAAATTTTTGTCCAACCCAATAGTATCTAATTGCATTTTTCTTGCTGCTTTTAAGATTCACTTTTTTGGTGCAACTTCTGGCCAAGATGGAGGCATAGGTAGATAAACTTTGTCTCCTCGCACAGCCAGAGAAGTACAACAACAAATTTAAAAACAAAAAATAACCAGAACTGCCAGAAAATCAAACTGTATGGAAGTCCGCAAACCAAGGTGTTAAAGAAGAAACATTCATCCAGACATATAGGAGGGGTGGAGATGGGCAGCCGGGGTGGAGAGGATGCATGGCAAAGCTGCGGCTGGTGGACTGCATGGTCCCACATTTGCATGAGGATGAACCAGGAGGAACAACTGGGGAGTGAGAGAGACCATGCAACCCAGGGTTCCTGTGTGGGAAAAGAAAGCCTCAAAACCTCTACCAGTAAAAACCTTTTGGGGGTGCGGTGGTGGGAGAAACTGCCAGTCTCATAGGAGAGTTTGTTTGGAAGGCCCACAGGGCTCTAGAATGTACACAAACCCACTCACCTGGGAATCAGTACCACAAGGTCCCAATTTGCTTGTGGGTAGAGGGGGAAGTGATTGAAAACCAGCCAAGAGCCAAGCAAGTAGCATTGTTCCTTCTCAGACCCCCCTCCCCACATACAGCACCACAAGGCAGTGACACAGGTTGCCCTGGCTGGTGAATACCTAAGGCAACACCCTTCATAACATAATAGGCCCGCTGAGATTTTTTTTTAAATGGCCCAAATGAAAAAACAGATCAAAACTCTAAAAATAGAACTAAGTGATGAAGAGATAGCCAACCTAACAGATGCAGAGTTCAAAGCACTGGTAATCTGGATGCTCACAGAACTGGTGGAGTATGGTTGCAAAATAGAGGAAAAAGTGAAGGCTATGCAAAGTGAAATAAAACAAAATATACGGGGAATGGAAACCTGGACTCAAATCAACAATTTGGAGCAGAAAGAAGAAATAAACATTGAATAAGAATAGAATGAAGAAACAGGAATTCAGAAAACTGAGGAGAGGCTGAGGAACCTCTGAGACAACTTTAAACATTCCAATATCTGAATCATAGGAGTGCCAGAAGGAGGAGAGGAAGGGCAAGCATTGAAAACTTATTTGAAAAAAATAATGAAGGAGAACTTCTCCAATCTGGCAAAGGAAATAGACTTCTAGGAAGTCCAGAAAGCTCAGAGAGTCCCAAAGAAGTTGGACCCAAGGAAGCACTCACCAAGGCACATCAGCATTACATTGCCCAAGATTAAAGATAAGGAGAGGATCTTAAAAGCACCAAGAGAAAAGGAGACAGTTGCCTACAAAGGAGTTTCCCTAAGATTATCAGCTGACTTCTCAAAAGAAACCTTACAGACAAGAAGGGGCTGGAAAGAAGTATTCAAAGTCATGAAAGACAAGGACATACATCCAAGAATACTCTAGCCAGCAAAACTATCATTTTGAATAGAAGGGCGATAAAGTGCTTCCTGGATAAGGTAAAATTAAAGAAGTTCATCATCACCAAACCCTTATTAAATGAAATATTAAAGGGACTAATCTAAGAAAAAGATGATCAAAAATGTGAACAGTAAAATGACAACAAACTCACAACTATCAACAGCTGAACCTAAAAAAATAAAAATAAAAACAAACTAAGCAAACTTCTAGGGCAGGAACAGAATCACAGAAATGGAGATCACATGGAGGGTTATCAGTGGAGAGGGAAGAGGGAGGGAAGAGAATGGGGTAAAGGTACAGGGAATAAGAAGCAAAAATGGTAGATGCAAAATAGACAGGGGGAGGTTAAGAATAGTATAGGAATGGGAGAAGCCAAAGAACTTATATGTACCACCCATGGAAATGAACTAAGTGGAGAATGCTGGTGGGGGTGGCAGTGGGGTGCAGGGCGAGGGGAATAAAGGGGAGAAAAAAATTGCCACCATTGTAATAGCATAAGCAATAAAATATCCATTTTTTAAAAGATTCACTTTTTTGTCTTTAATCTTTGCCACTTTAATTGTAATGTATCTTGGTGTGGGCCTTTTAGGGTTCATCTTCTTTGGGATTCTCTGCACTTCCTGGACTTGTATGTCTATTTACTTCATCAGGTGAGGGAATTTTTTAGTCATTATTTCTTCAAATACGTTTTTAATACCTTTTTCTTTCTCTTCTCCTTATGGTACCCCTATGATGTGAATGTTGTTATGCTTGCTGTTGACCCATAGATTCTTTAGACTATCCTTATTTTTAAAAACTTTTTCTTTTAACTGTTCCAGTTGGGTGTTTTCTGTTACCTTGTCTTCCAAATTGCTGATTTAACCCTCTGCTTCAGCTAATCTGCTATTGAGTCCTTCTAGTGTATTCTTCTTTTTAGTTATTGTATTCTTCTTTTCTTAATGATTCTTTTCTATAGTTTCTATGTCCTTTATTATGTTTACTATTTGTTTTTTGAATTTTTCAGTGAGTGTATCTATTCTTGTCCTAAGTTCATTGAGCATCATTATTACCAGCGTTTTGAACTTTATATCTGGTAGACTGCTCTCTTCATTTTGTTTAGTTGTTTTTTTTTCTGGAGTTTTGTCCTATTCTTTGATTTGGGACATGTGCATTTGTCTGCCTTTCTGTGTTTGTTTTTATTTGTTAAGTAGATTTGCTATGTCTCCAAACTTTGGAAGGTTGGCCTTAATATCATAAGTGTTCTGTGGGGCCCAGTAAGGTAATATCCCTGATCCCCTGAGCAAGGGGCTGTAGGAATGTTCTTTGTGTGTGTTGTGTGTGTCCCCCTGTTGTAGTTGAGCCTTGATTCCTGTTGGCATGTCTATGGGTGGGTTTGATCCTTAGGCTGACTGGCAGTGAGGACTTGCCATGACCACAGTATATGAGTTGTATGTGGGGGTTGACCCCATGGAGTGGGATTTCTGCTAGTGGGCTCTGGTGCCTGCTGAGTCCACTCTTTGGAGCTAATTTTGATATTTTTGGAGCTAATTGGATGATATTCTGCTGTGGTAGAAGCTGGCCACTGGTGTGCTGGTTCTGGGGCCTCTTGGAAGAGGCTCCCATAGAAGCCTAGTTCAGCTGCTCTCTGTGACCAGCTTGGGTTCATTTGGTAGGAGCTACAAAGCTGCCTCTGCTGGGCCTGGAGGAGCAAGTGAGAAGCCACACTGAAAATTGAGGCTGGCTGCCTTCAATACTGAGTACTGGTTTACTTATAAAAATGTAAAGGGCACTCCAAAGCCAGCTACCACCTGCCAGTTGCTCATAAGGCACAGCTGCTGAAAGAGCCTCAGGTATTATACAAGTTGGCTTGGGCAGGGTCTCAGGGATCACGAGTGGGGGGTGAGTGGTGTTTACCAAGTTAATGCAGGTTCAGATTTGGTGCCAGTGTCAATCCTGGAACCACTCAGCAAGAGGCACAGAGCACACCAAAGCCAGCTGCTGCCTGCCTGGAGCCTGCAGAGGTCTGAGAGTTTTTAAGACTGCAGCATAGGCCAAGTCCAGCTGCCTGCCACTGAAAAAGCCTCTGATGGTATGCAAGTTGGGTGGGGTGACGTCTTAGGGAGTCATCAGGTGGGGTGAGTGATGTTCACTAGTTTAATGCATATTCAGATTTAGGGCCCACCTGTGTATGCATGCCATGTTGGGGGAGGGCTCAACACAGGGACAGTGGTGGGTGTCCCTCCAGCCCTTACTCTGAAACCACACAATTCATTTTCTCCCCGTATGTCCTTTGCACCTTTCGTGCAGCTATCTCTTTGCTGGAGCTTAGGGAGACTGCTTTTGAGTGAGTGAATCTGTACATGAGCCCTTTAAGAGGATGCCAGCAGCCCTCTACCTCACATGGATGGATGAGATCCCCACTGATTTTCACAGCCAGGTGTTGTGCCTCCTCTTCCCAGCACTGGTGTTCAGGCCATGGAGCCTGGTGTGGGGCCGGGACCCCTCGCTTCTCATGGGAGACCTCTGCAGCTGAGATATCTCTCCCAATTTCCAAGTGCCACATGTGGGTGTGGGACCAGCCTGTTTTGCATCTCTATGCTTCCTACCAGTCTTGACATGGCCTCACCTTCATGTACTTAGTTATCAGACTTCTGTTCAGCTTGTCTTTGGATGGTTCTCCAGGTTGATTGTTCTGTAATTTAGTTGTAATTTTGATATGGTCATGGGAGGTTATGAACACAGCATTTACCTACTCCATCATTTTGACCAGAGGCCTCATCAGAATTTGATGTAAATTTTTGTGGATAGACTTTCAGAAACCTGAGCCAGAGTCATCAGGATATGGCATTGGAATATCTCACTTAATTCTTAATTTCTTTGCTCCTTCCTTTATTTTATTTACCTGATGTGCAGGATATCCTCCATTTGCCCCTCCAGATTTACCCTTGACCCTTCTTTACCTTGCTCTGTGCCCTGGGGAGTGACATATAGGTCTACACTCTACTGTCATCAATGAACCCCTTTTTTTCTGGGTACAGCCCGTAGAAAACCCAGAATCTCAGAGGTAGGGAGAAAAGTGCATATTTATTCCTCTAACTCCTTCTCTAAGGAGTCACCAAGGGCTGCATCTCTCATTGGAAGGACTCAGCTCTTGAAATACCATTAACTATTCTCTATTCAAAACAAGAAAAGATAAGATCCTGGATTACTATTGAGTCCTGACAGACCCAAACGGCCCATCATTAGCTGGGTGTTATATATCCCACCAAAACATCAAAATTGGATATGCACAACAGATTTCTTAGAAAATAGGAATGTTATGGCCAGTCTCATAAGCAGATCTGGAAAGAAGTCAACTGCATAAGAAGGCAGTGCAGACTCCCATGCTACTGCTCCTACTGCTTGGTCAACTCTTTCTCAATCCACACCAGTGCCCTGTGGGGAGTTCCATGTGACCAGTTAAGAGAGAAAAAGGCTAGATTTATTGGTGGATCTGACTTTTATGCAATCACCACTGGAGGTGGGCAGCTGCTACACTACCACTCCACCAAAGGGTGGTCCAGAAAGCCAGTAGTGACAGGAAATTCCGATGAAGAAACTCTAGCTTCAGAGCTACTTGTCCTCTTCATGTTGAAGAAGAGGAAGCCTGAGGCATAGAACTATAGTGACACATGAACAGTGACTTGGTTGGTGACTTGGAAAAAACTAATTTTGGAAAATCAGTGACAAGACCTCAGTGCTGCCAATTACATCAGTTTTTAACCCTTAGAACACTTTATCCACCACCATGATATTTCTAAGACTAGGGGATGTATTTTGTGGCAAAAGAAGTGGAGTAATGGGCTCACCATTTGTGAACTTCCATGATCTTACCACAGGCTCCATGACACAGAAGTAGTTGGTTTGAAAGAACAGTGGAATGGCTTGCTGAAGACTTAGTCATGACATTAGCTGGGAGACATCACCCTGTGAGGTTGAACTGCTGATATGTAAATCGAGGTGCCTTTTTAACCAGTGACCAATATATGATGTCTTTTTTTTCTTAGCCAGAATGCATGCACCTAGGAACCAAGGTTTAGAGGTGGGAGTGGTCCCTCTAACTATTGCATGATACATGGTACTTCAAGAATTTTCGCTTTTTTCCCCTGAGACCTAATCTACTGTGCATTTAGAGATCCTAGTGCCCAAGGGGGCAATACAGAGAATGGGGCTACTAGGGTCATTGGTCCTGATCACCAGGGAGAAATTGAGTTGCTGATACACAAAGAAGGCAGAGAAGTATATTTGGAGCCCAGAAGACTTGCTGGGTGCCTCCTAGTACTCACTTGGCCACTTGTCCTAGCCAATGGGAAACTGCAGCAACAGAATAAAACAAGACCACCCAGGACTCAAATCTCAGAAATGAAGGTTTGAGTTATCCCACCACATAAAATAAGCCCATACAGCTGAGGTACTATCATAGGATAAGAGAAACGAAGTGAATGTGAGGGAAAATAGATATGATTACCACCTATTTAGACCTCATGACCATTCACAGAAATGGGATGGTAACATTACATATTAATTAACTACTTTTCTACATCCTTTTCCTCTTATCCTAGTTATCCAATATGAAGAATTTCAGTGTAGCTGTGACTGGTGTGGTTCAGTGGGTTGAGCTGCGCCCACATGTGAACCTAAGGGTCGCTGATTCTATTCAGGCCAGGGCACATGCCTAGGTTGCAGCTGTGGGCCACGTCCCCAGTTGGGGGATGTGAGAGGTAACTGATCGATGTTTCTCTCGCACATTGATGTTTCTCTCCTCTCTTTCTCCCTCCGTTGGCCACTCTAAAAATTAAATAAAATCTTTAAAAAAAAAAAGAACAGTAGTGTCAGCTGAGAAAGACAACAGAGAAAGACAAATACTGTATGACTTTACTTGAGTAGAATCTAAAAAAAATAAAACAAAACAAAAAAACATGAACCAACAAAACAGAAACAAACTCATAGATACAAGGAACATTTTGATAGTAGCCTGATGGGAATGTAGTTGGGGGGATGAGTGAAAAAGAGAAAAAGATTAAGATGTACAAATTGCCTGTTTAAAAAAAAACAGTCACAGGGATGTAAAATACAGCATAGGGAATATTCTCTATAATATTGTAATAACTAAGGTGTCAGGTGGGTACTAGGCTTATCAAGATGATCACTTTGTAAGTGTACAAAAAGGTCTAATCACTATGTTGTACACCTGAAACCAATATAATATTGTATGTCAACTGTAATTGAAAAAAAAATTTAATTGGTTTTTAAAAGATCAGTGATTGCCAGAAGTTTGAGGGGAGTAGGAGAGGTTCGAATGGGTGAAGCAAAGGGGATTTTTTAGGGCAGTTAAACTGTTCCATATGATACTCTAATGGTAGATACATGAACTTCATAGCTGTTTTATTCATAATAGCCCCAAACTGGCAACAATCCGAATGTCCAACTACAGGTGAATGAATAAACAATGTGGTATATCCATACAGTGGAGCACTGCTCAGCAACAAAAAGGAAGGAATTACTGATACAAGCAACAACATGAATTTCAAAACCATTATGCTGAGCAAGAGAAGACAGACCCTCATAGTCTATGATTCAATTTATTAGAAATCCTAGATCATGAAAACTAATCTACTGTTAGTTTCCTGGGGCCAGGTGGTAGTGGTGGTGGTGGTGTTGAGAATTGAATGCAAAGAGGCAGGAGGAAACTTTTGTTTCCATAAATGAAATAGTCTTAACATAGTGTTGTGATTACATGTCTTATACATTTATCAGTACATTATACATAAATTATGCATCCACAAAGTTGATTTTCTTAAAAACTGAGGCAACAGTAAAACTGACTGGATTATTTGTGCACAAAGCAGGAGATTCTCAATTGATTGACCTCCTTTGAGAGTACACATAAATGGCTGACTTTTATGCTGGAAACTTCTTACATGCCAGAATGGGAGATTTTCTCTGCTGCACCGATTCCTTCCTAGCACATCTAGTTCTCTCTAGGTAGTTCTTTAGAAAGGAATTCTCCTGTCCTCCATAACCTCCACTACCACCCATCCAGGTGTAATCAATTAGCTGCCAACTATTCTGTGTTTTAGGGTTTGGGTGTGAGTTGGTCTGTTCCCTATATAGCTTTACAGCAGTCTCACTCTGACTCACCTCTCTTTCCTTCCCTCTGTAATACTTCCTATACCCAGGTCCTTTGGATTCTGCAAATCCAAAGGTGTTAATTTGTTCTTAGGATTTTTTTTTTTTTACTTCTTGATGTATATCCATTGATTTTTATCCTAGTGGAATGGCAATTTATTAATTATCTATTACCTTATAAAAATACCATAAAATTCATGGTGTTAAAGCATAATGAAGAGGAGTTGAGAATCATTGGGAATCGTTTTGGAGGCTGGCTAATACTGTCAGTAAATACTTGTGTGTTTATGTCCATCTAGGGTACTTCATTTTTATTTCTCACAGGTGTTTCACCTGCCACTTGCGAAGAAAATACTAATTAATTTTATTAGTATAATAGCTAGTATGATAAGCATAACTAAACAGTTTATAGTATTTAAAAATTACAATTATACATGCTTCTCTCTTTTTAAAAATTTAAGATAATTTTTTTAGCAGTTTTAGGCTTACAAAAAAAATTGAGCTAGAAGTATAGAGAGTTCCCCTATACTCCCCACTCCCCCCCACCAGTTTCTTCTAGTAACATCTTACTACAATTACTAAGCCCGTATTGATATGTTATTAGCAACTAAATTCCATAGTTTACATTAGTGTTCACTCTTTGTCTTGTACATTCTAAGGATCTTGACAAATGCATAATGACATGTTTTCATAAAGCACAGTTTCACTTTGTTAAAAATATTCCTTGCTTCCCTAGTCATCCCTCTCACCCCCTGAAATTTTGATCTTTTTACTGTCTTTAGCTTTGCCTTTTCCAAAATGTCATATACAATAGTTAGAATCGTACAGTATTTGGGATCATATAGTATGCAGCCTTTTTAAATTGGCTTCTTTCATTTAGTAATATGTACCTAAGATTTCTCTATGTCTTTTTGTGGCTTGATAACTCAATTATTTTTATTGCTGAGTAATAGTCCATTGTATGGATGGATACCTTGGCTGCTTTGAAATTTTGACAATTATGAATAATAGGTCTAAATATTGATTGCAGGCTTTTGTGTGAATACATACTTCTTCTTCATCTCTGGTCCTTCAAGTTTTCTCAGATGATTTGTTTCTCCCATATCTGAGAAAACCTTCATCTTGTATATATGAGCCTGAATTCTTATTAGGTTCTCAATAAATATAAATTACCACAAAATTTTCTCAAAATTCATACAAAAATTTTAAAATGTGATGAGTGATTTTTCAGTCCTTTGGATTTCTAGGTTGGCCATTTTCACAGAAAGGTAGAATTGTGTGCTATAATTGAGATTGGAGCACTAAAAACTTGCATAATGCAACCAAAAATATTTTAAGTTCTTTTCAGTTGATGTTTTAAATGTTTATTTTGTAATTTTTTTCTTTCCTTAACTGAGCACATCATTAAATAAAACCTCTAGCAATAACATATTTGAGTTACTGAATTACAGAAGGTTGTTTCTCTAAAAACATCACATTCGATTCATGTGTTTTTATTACATTTTAAGTCATTCTAGAGGCCCTATACATATCAAAACAGACTGTTTTGTGTGGGAACACATATTTTGCTTTAGTTCTAGATAGCTGTACTTTCTTCACTGCTCCATATCGAACCCTTCTTCCTATTTGAGGGCATTCTCCAACTGCCTTGTTGAGAGGCATACACTCCTTTCCACTCTGGAAGTGCGGGGGATCCTATCCTGATGTTCCCCACTTCTAGCAGTCTGAGCATGGTCACATGATCTTTATCCAGTGATCATTTTTCCAAAAATTTAAATCTTGACCAAGTGACAAAAAGACAGGGATGATGAGATATAATTCACAGTGGTGAGAAGATTATCTCTAAGGGCATTGAGGTAGAGTCCCAAGGAGGTGGCAGCAGTGCCCTACAACAGAAGTTGTTGTGCTCTGCTATTCTTGCTAACATTTTCCAGCCTCCTGGCTTCCCAGAGTTACCTGGGTCTTTACATATTTTTTAAAATATTTTATTTATTTTATTTTTAGACAGAGGGGAAGGGAAGAAGAAAGAGAGGAAGAGAAACATCAATGTGTGATTGCCTCTCTCATGCCTTCTGCTGGGGACCTGGTCAGCAACCCAGGCATGTACCCTGACTGGGGATTCAAACCAGTGACCCATTGGTTGGTAGACCAATGCTCAATCCACTGAGCTATGCCAGGCAGGGCATCTTTACCTATTTTTTTAAGCTGTTGCTATAGCTTTCTGTCAATTTGTAAGCCCTTACACTGTTCCAATAAATTCCTTTTTTAACTTAAGATTGTTACAGCAGCTGTTACTTTAAATAGAAGTATTTTAAGTGATTAATCAGTAAAATCAATCCATTAATTAATTCTCCCAATATTCATTAAGCACCTACCAGGTAACACACATTGTACTAGGCTTAAGAACATGATGGTGAATAAAGTAGACATTGTCTCTACTGTCTTGGAACCCACAGTCTACTGGAAAACACAGATAAGGAAAGAGATGACTGCAATACATGCTTGATGGGGGAGGACACTGTTCATTAACAACAGAAAGGAGGAGTATTTAATCCAACCTTAGTGATGGTTGTGGTGAGGGTATCAGAGAAAGCTTCAAGGGATACCTACATTCAAATTTAAATATGTAAAAATTAGACCTAGTTGAGATGTAGGAAGTGGGGTGAATATTCCAAATAGTGGGAACAGCTCATGTGAAGGCCTAGAGTGGGTAAAGGTCCAGAACCTTCAAAGAACTGGAAAAAAAATTCCCAGAAGTGCAGAGTTTGAGCAGAGATAGAAAGATGAGTCTGGAGTGATAAGTTGGACTGAGATCATACAGAGTAATGTGAGTCCTATAAAGGTGTTAGCACCTTCTCAAATATGCATTTGGGAGCAATTGAAGGGTTTTAACCAGTGTCTGGGGAACTTCTGTATGAAAAGGCTGCAAAATTTAGGGGTGGGAGCAAAAGTCTCTGACATTTCATGACTATAAAATCTTTTGTTTTTAAAGAACAATAATAGTGGACTTTCCTTTATGTGTGGAAATAATACTGGGTAAAAAAATAGCAGACAGGTTTATTGAAAATTTTTTTATAATGGTTAATAAACTTATTATGAGTCATCAGTATTGTAGAGATTGCCTGTGACTGTGGTCTCTATTTTTCTTTCTTTTTTTTTTCTTTTTTGCTTCTACTTCCTAAAATAATTTTGAGAGCCTACATATCCATTTGCACCTTTTTATGTTGGCATTTAAGATTCTTTTAAATTATAAATTTATAAATATAAATTTTAAATTATAAATTATAAATCAAAATAGTTGCAAAGGATGTGATTTTTATGGTATTATAAATATTAATATTAAAAATTAAACTATTTTATTATCCTCGTATATATCCAAAAGATTCTCAAACCATAACTATTTATACCAACTATCATTTTTTTAGTAAATCAACATCAATTGGCAGAATTTTACATTGTTCCTTTCATTCTTTGAATTTGTATTTTCATTCTGTTGCTTTCACAATTTTATACTAACATTATTTTGTTGTAAAGTCTTTTATTGATCACCCCATCATGCATCCTGTTATAAAAATGTGTATATAAATGGAAATTTATGTCAAGTTTTTCTAGATTAAGTCATAATTATAACTATCAGTAATATACAATTGATTAAAACAGGAGCTATGTTTCATGTTTTAATATTTTCTTTTCATTTATTCATTATTTATTTATTCATTGTTCACTTATAGTTGTCCCACCTTTTATCCCATTGCTCACCGCTAAACCATCCCTTCCCACTCCCCATTGTCCATGCCCATGAGTCCTCTACTTGGGTTCCTTTGCTTGCCCATAACCTTCTTTCTCCTGTTATGCCCCTCCCCTCTTCCCTCTGGTCACTATCGATTTGTTTTTTATTTTCAAGTCTCTGGTTCTATTTTGCTTATTTGTTTGTTTTGTTGATTAGTTTCCCTGGTATTTATCTTTCACCACCTGGCTTATTTCACTTAGCATAATGCTCTCCAGTTCCATCCATGCTGCCCTGAAGGTTAGGAGCTCCTTTCTTTCTGTTGCTAGTATTCCACTGTGTAGATGTACCACAGTTTTTTTATCTGCTCTTTACTGATGGGCATTTAGGCTGCTTCCAGCACTTGGCTATTTTAAATAACGCTGGTATGAACATTGGGGTGCATAGGTTCTTTTGAATTGGTGATTCAGGATTCTTAGGGCATAATCCCAACAGTGGGATCACTGGATGAAAGGCAGTTCCATTTTTAGTTTTTTGAGGAAATTCCAAACTGTTTTCCACAGTGGTTGCACCAGTCTGAATTCCCATCAACAGTGTACTAGGGTTCCCTTTTCTCCACAACCTTGCCAGCACTTGTTTGTTGATTTATTAATGATGGCCATTCACACTGGTGTGGAGTGGTATCCCATTGTGGTTATAATTTCAATCTCTCTAATGGCTGGTGATATGGAGCATTTTTTCATGGTCCATGTGCCGTTTGTATATCCTCTTTGGGGAAGTGTCTGTTCAGGTCCTTTGCCCATTTTTTAATTGGATTGCATGTCTTCCTGGTGTGGAGTCATGTGAGTTCTTTATGTATTTTGGAGATCAAACCCTTGTCTGAGATATCATTGGCAAATATGTTTTCCCATAAGGTTGGTTCCCTTTCCATTTTGTTGATTTGTTTATGTTTTCTTTGGCCATGCAGAAGCTTTTTAGTTTGATATAGTCCTATTTGTTTATTCTTCCTTTTATATCCCTTGCCCTAGGGGATGTATTGGTGAAAATGTTGCTGCATGGGATATCTGAGATTTTCCTACCTATGTTTTCCTCTAGGACTTTTACGGTGTCACGCCTTATATTTGTCTTTTATACATCTTGAGTTTATTTTGGTGTATGGTGTAAGTTGGTGGTCTAGTTTCTTTTTTTTTTTTTTTTTTGCATGTACTTGTCTGGGTCCCCCAACACCATTTACTGAAAAGGCTATTTTTACTCCATTTCATTGATTGCCTCCTTTGTCAAACATTTACTGACCATAGACATGGGTTTATTTATGGACTCTCTATTCTGTTCCATTGGTCTGTATGTCTGTTTTATGCCAGTACCAGAACTGTTATGACTACAGTAGTATTGTAATATAGTTTGTTATCAGGTATTGTGATCCCTCCTACTTTGTTCTTCTTCTCAAAATTGCTGAGGCTATTTGGAGTCATTTGTGGATCCATCTAATTTTTAAAAATATTTGTTATATATTGGTGAAGTATGTCATTGGTATTTTGAAAGGAATTGCATTGAATCTATAGATTGCTTTGGGAAGTATGGGTATTTTAATGATGTTAATTCTTCCAGTCCGTGAACATGGTATATGATTCCATTCATTTGCGTCTTCCTTAGTTTCTTTCTCCAGTGTTGTATAGATTTCTGAGTTCATGTCTTTTATGTCCTTGGTTAAGTTTATTCCTAATTTTTTCATTTTCCTTTTTGCTATAGTAAGTGGGATTTCCCCCTATTTCTGTTTCTGATAGTTTCCTGCTGTTTTGCCAAATTTATTTATTAGGTCAAGTAGTTTTTTGGTGGAGTCTATAGGGTTTCCTATGTACACTAGCATGTCATCTGCAAACAGTGACAGCTTTACTTCCTCCTTTCCACTTTGGATGCCTTTTATTTCTTTTTCTTGTCTGATCGCTGCAGTTAGAACTTCCAATACTATGTTGAGTAGAAGTGGTGAAAGTGGACAACACCCTCGCCTCATGCCTGATCTGAGGAAAAGTTTTCACTTTTGCCTGTTGAGTATGATGTTGGCTGTAGGTTTCTCATATATGGCCTTTTTATGTGGAGGTGTGTCCATCTATTTCCACTTTGCTGAGAGTTTATCATAAATGGGTGCTGTACTTTATCAAGTGTGTTTTCAGTAACTATTGATGTAATCATGTGGTTTTTCTCTTCTGTATTATTTATGTGATGTATTATGTTTATTTGCATATATTTCACCATCCTTGCATCACTGGTATGAATCGCACTTGATCAAGGTGTATCTTTTTTGAATGTATTGTTTGATGCCTTTTGCCAATATTTTGTTGAGGATTTTAGCATCTATGTTCACCAGTGATATTGGCCTGCAGCTTTCTTTCTTTGTTGTGTCTTTATCTGGTGTTGGAATTAGGATAATACCGGCCTCATAAAAAGAGTCTGGGATTCTTCTCTCTTCTTGTGTTTTCTGGAATAGTTTGAGAAGAGCTGAGGTTAGATCTTCCCTAACCGTTTGGTAAAATTCTATTGTTAATCCATCTGGCCCAGTGCTTTTGTGTGCCAGAAGTTTTTTGATTACTGCTTCAGTTTCACTAGTTGATATTGGTCTATTCAGGTTTCCTGCTTCTTCTTGGCTGAGTTTTGGTGGATTATATGTTTCTAGAAATTTGTCCATTTTGTCCAGGTTTTCAAATTTTTGGCCACATAGTTGTCCATAGTAAATTCATATGACCTTTTGTTTTCCTGTGGTGTCGGTTGTAATGAAGCCTCCGGCATCAATTGTAATTAAGTCTTTTTTGTTTCAGGTTTTATTTATGTTGGTCATCTCTCTTTTACTCTTGATGAGTCTGATTAAATGCTTGTCAATTTTGCTTATCTTTTCAAAGAAGCAGTTTCTGGATGTATCGATCTTTTGAATTATTCTTTTAGGTTCTATATCACTTAATTTTGCTCTAATCTAGACTATTTCCTTCTTTCTACTTGCTCTGGACTTTGTTTGTTGTTGTTCCTCTAGTTCTTCTAGACACAGGGTTAGGTTGTTTATTTGAAATTTTTCTATCTTTTTTAGATAGGCCCTTATTGCTATGAACAACTTCCCTTTCAGGACTGCCCTTGCTGTGTCCCATAGGTTTTGGGTTGTTGTGTATTCATTTTCATTTGTTTCCAGAAAATTTCTGATTCTTCCTTGACCTCATTGTTTATCCATTCATTGTCTAATAACATGTTATTCTGTTTCCATGTATTTGACTGTTTTTGAGTTTTTTCCTTTAGTTTGGTTTCTAGTTTCATGCCATTGTGATACGAGAAAATGCTTGATATGATTTCAATTTTCTTGAATTTTTTTAGGTTTGCTTTGTGTCTTATCATGTGGTCTGTCTTTGACAGTATCCCACGTGCATTTGAAAAGAATATATATTTTGTTTCTTTGGGATGAAATGTTCTGTATATATTCATTAAGCCCATTTGATCTAGTGTGTCATTCAGTGCCACAACGTTCTCGTTGATCTTTGTTTGGAAGATCTGTCCATTGTTGACAGTGGGGTGTTAAAATCCCCTTCAATGAGTGTGTTACTGTCTATATCTTTCTTGAAGTGCTCCAAGATTTTCCTTATATATTTGGGTGCTCCTATGTTGGGTACATGTATGTTTATAATGGTTATAGCTTCTTGATGGAGCCTTCCCTTTAGAATTATGAAATGACCTTTTTTGTCTCTTTTTATGTCCCTTGTTTTGCAATCTATTTTGTCTGATATAAGTATTGCTACTCTGGCTTTTTTTTCCTGTCTATTTGCTTGGAATATTTTTTTCCAACCCTTCACATTTAGTCTGTGTAGGTCTTTTGTTGTGAGACGGGTCTCTTGTAGAGAGCATATATGTGGGTCATGTTTTCTTATTCATTCAGCAACCCTATGATTTTTGATTGGAGCACTTAATGCATTTACATTTAATGTTTCTACTGAAAGGTATTTATTCACTGCCATTTTTCCTTTTGTACCTGTGTTCCTCACTCTCTCACTCTATACCTTCATATTCTTAAAGCAGACCCTTTACCATATCTTGCAGTGCTGGTTTGGTGGAAAGTTATTCTTTTAACCTTCTTTTGTTTGGGAAACTCCTGATTTCACCTTCCATTTTAAATGACAGCCTTGTTGGGTACAGTAGTCTTGGTTTCAGGCCTTTGCTTTTTTTTACACGGAATATTTCTTGCCATTCCTTCTGGCTTGTAGTGTTTCTGTTGAGAAATCAGCTGCTAGCCTTATTGGAACTGCCTTTTATGTTACTATCTGTTTCTCCCTTGCTGCTTTTAAGATTCTCTCTTTGTCTTTAAAATTTGGCATTTTAATTATGATGTGTCTTGGAGTATGCCTCTTTGGGTTCATCTTGATTGGGATCCTCTCTGCTTCCTGAACTTGTATGCCTTTTCCCCTCTCTAAGTTAGGGAAGTTTTCTGTCACTATATTTTCAAACAGTTTTTCTATCCCTTACTCCTTTTCTTCTCCTTCTGGCATTTCTATGATTCTAATGTTGTGTTTTATGTTTTCCTGAAGTTCCCTTATGCCACCCCCATCCTTTTTGAATCTTTTTTCATACTGCTGTTCTACCTGGGTATTTCTTTGCACTGTCTTCCAGCTAACTGATTCAGTTCTTTGCTTCATCCAGCCTGCTTGTAATTCCTTCTAGTGTATTTTTTATTTCAGATATTGTATTCTTCTTCTTCCTTGTTCTTACTTATAGTTTCTATTTCCTTTTTCATGCTGTTTTAATTCTTACTCAGTTCCTTGTAGCTATCACTGAGTTCCTTGAGCATCCTTACAACCATTCTTTTGAATTCTATATCTGATTGTTTGCTTGCCTAAATTTCATTTAGGTCTTTTACCATGAGTTCTTCCATTCCTTTTGCTTGGGGATTCTTTTTTGTCTCCCCCTTTTAGGTGACTCTTTTTGTTTGTTTCTGCATTTCAGGATGCTCTGCTTTGCCAGCTCTCTTTGTAGGGTGGACTTCTGTGGTTGGTGTTCTGTGGGACTCAGTGGTGCAGTCTGTTTTATATCCTTGTGTGGATGCTCTAGGTTTGCCCTTTCTTCCACTTGTGTGGGCTCTTGTTGTACTTGGGCTTTACTTATTGGTGGCTTCTTTGTTAGTAGGTTCTCCCCTCCAGCAGGCTTACTGGTAGTCACAACTCCCACCTTGTCTTGTATGATGTTTTACAGGTGTTGGTTAAGAAAGCAACCAAACCTATGCCAGCAAAAAGAAACCTCCTACCACATCAGTGATCTTAACTGCAATTGAGCAAAGATTAATAAAGGTGAAGAGAGATTATAGATATTATAAGATATGACAAAGGGAATATGAGATGACTACAAGAGGGGAAAATGTTATTGAGTGGGAAGAGAGAGGAGAATTGATAAGAGTTGGGATAGAACTGAGGCAAAGAAAGGGAGAGAACAAAATTTAAAACATAAGTAAAACACAAAAGGGTAATGGGAACAATGGGGTAAGAAAAGGGAAGAGTATACTATGAGGTCTGAAGTAAATCTGAAAAGGTATTCTACCAATAGGAGCAAAATTGAAGAAAAACCACAGTAGGATTCAATAACAACAACAACAGCCAAATGAAATTTAATAAAGGTGGAATGGGAAATAGAATGTAGTACAAAAGAGAAAAGTGAATATGAGATGTCTATAGTAAAGAAAAATGATTTTGAGAGGATGGGGGAAGCAAACTAATAAGATTAAGCAGTAAAGCCCAGGTTGGGAGAGGGGAAAAAAATGAAATAAAATTCCTCACTCAACTGACCAGGGGCAGGGGAAGGCACAATGGAGTAAGACAGGAGGAGAGTATTCTATGGAATTTAAAGTACAAACAAATAGTGAACAAATAGCAGTTCTGTTGGAGAAGTACAACAATAACTGTGGTATTTCACCCAACTAGCCTCTCTTTATAAAAGGTGGAAAGGAAATAAGATTCTTATAAAAGAGGAAAAAGGATGTGAACTGACAAGAGAGAAGAGTGTTTATGCGAGGTTAAATGGAGGAGAATAGTGAGAGTAATGGGTAGAAACATGGCATAGTGTAAGAGAAAATAAAGTTTACAACAACAGTAATAAAGTGCAGGAAGATGGCAAAATGGATTAAGACCAGGGAAAGGTGCTGTGTGGGATTTGGAATAGCAATAATATGAAAAAATATATAATCTGAATAAAAAGAATAAAAGGTAAAAGACCAAGAGTAGTGAGTTATTTGGAATACGAGTGAAGTAAAAGAAGAAAAACTAAAATGCAATATGAAAGGGAGCAACAAATGAACTCCCTTTTGGAAAGAGAGTTCCAAAAGTTATTTGGAACATGAGTAAAGTGAAAGAAGAAAAATTAAAATGCAGTATGAGAGGGAGAAGAAAAAAAAGTAAAACAAACAAAAACTAAATAAATGAAAAGAAGAAATTTTTTAAAAACAGTGCAAGCTCTAATAGAGCAAGTTGAAATTCGTCTCAACCCTTGGTGTTCACCTTTGACTTCTTTCTGGATCTGTCTCTGGTTTTCTCTAAGCTCCAGGTCTTACTGTTTAATTGCCCATTTTGAATCATCCTCTGTACATTTTGGCTTCCAAACTTCATGTCAGCTATAATTCTGTTGGCTGTTCACTTTGTCCTTTGGAGGATCAGCTAAGTGTCCCAGTTGGGTGCACAAGCAAGTGGGCTCAGCTTCCATCTACTTCATTGCCATCTTCTTTCCCTGATAAATAATTTTTAAACATTAATTTGCCCCTTAGTAGTTTATATGTCCATAGAAGAATGTAATTTACCCTGAGACATATTGTCTTGATTAAAAAGGTCTTCTTCACACCAGTGTTTTGAATTATGGCTTAGTTTGCCTTTGTTCTTACATTTTGGGCAACATGCCATTAATATTAGGGAATGAGTGATAGTTGTGTCTTTGTTTTGTAAAGCGGGATAAAGAGGACCAGCAAGATACCCTGACCACATTCTCAGGCAGATCAATGTTAGAAGTATTGAAGGTGAGGATCTGAAAACTGATTTGCTCAAAACTTTCTAGTTTATGTACTCTTGGAATGCCTTTGAGTACTACTAGTGACTTTGAAAAACATGAGTCTAATGTAAATATTGAATAAAAGACAAATAAACTGGGTTTCTTTGACAGGGTAGCAGTCAGATATTTGATTTATGTAACTCTCAGTTTCCATCAATGAAGTGAGGAAAGGGGTACTGAGCTAATTTTTAAAGATCCTTGACAGCTCTAAATTCCCTTAATTTCCACTGGAAATTTTTAGCTATGTCCTGGACACTGGGAAGAAAGCCACACACCAATACAGGAAGGAAAAGTGAAAGAAGGTTTTTATGGTCACTGAGGACAATAAAGGACAGGGAAGGGACTGTTTGGATATAGATCAAGAAACCCTTTTTTAAAAAGTGTTTTTGAGTTTCAGATATATATTAAAATGTATATTAAAGATGTATATTAAAATTCTAGTTTCACATTATTGTTTTTTTTTAAAGATTTTATTTATTTATTTTTAGACAGAGGGGAACGGAATGTGAAAGAGAGGGAGAGAAATATCAATGTGTGTTTCTCACATACTCCCCAATGGGGATCAGGCCCACAACCCAGGTATGTGCCCTGACTGGGAATCAAACTGGCAACCCTTTGTTTCACAGCCCGGCACTCAATTCACTGAGCCACACCAGCCAGCGCACAGTTTCACATTATTGTTTATGTGGCTGTAGGTGACTCAATGTGTGAGCTTTACTCTCCTTAATTGTTAAGTGGGAATAAGACTATCTTCTTTGTACTTTAGGTTAAGATCAAGAGACAGAAAATAAAGCTTTTTTTTTCACTTAGCATAAAATTTTCAAAGTTCATCCATTTTGTAGCATGTATCGGAAGTTAATTCCTTTTTATTCCTGGACAAATACTATATTGTATGGATACATCACATTTTGTTTATCCATTAATTTGCTGGTGGACATTGGAATTGTTTCTACTTTCTGGTCATTATGAATTATGCTGGTATAAACATTCAAGTTCAAGTTTTGCATGGAAATATGTTTTCATCATATCTTGTGGGTATATACCCAGGTCTGGAATTGTTGGATCATACTGTAATTCTATGTTTAACATCTTTGGAAACTGCCAAACTGTTTCTCAAAGTCACTCTACCATTTTTGCATTCCCAAACGCAGTGTATGAGGGTTCCAGTTTCTCCACATCTTTGACAAAACTTGTGTATTGATTATAGTCATCTTGGTGTTTGAAGTGATATCTTGTTGTAGTTTTTACCTAAATTTCCTTAATGGCTAATGATGTTGAACATCTTCTCATGTCCTTGTTAGCCATTTGTCTATCTTCCAATAGACAAGAATCCAATGGTTTGGATTCTTTAACCATTTTTTAAGTTGGATTATTTACCGTTCCATTATCGAGCTATAGTAGTTCTTTGTATATTACAGATATAAGTTCCATAATAGGTATATAATTTTAAATATTTATGGGCTGTCTTTTGCACTTTCTTAATGGCGTCATTTGAAGCACAAAGGTTTTCTAATTTTGAGAAATCCAACTTAGCTATTTTTCTTTTTGTCATTTGTGCTTTTGGTGTCTCATCTGAGGTTTTGTGTAACCCAAAGGTGCAAATATTTATTCCTAGCTTTGCTTCTGAATTTCATAGTTTTAGCTCTTATATTAGGTCTCCGATTCATTTGAATTAATTTTTATATGTGGTATGAGATTGGGGTCCAACTTTATTCTTTTGCATGTGGCTATTCAGCCGTACCAGCACCACTTGTTGCAAAGGCTGTTCTTCTCCATTGAATTATATTGGCGGTGTTGTTGAAAATTATCTGACTATAAACATAAGGATAAATCAAATTTTAAATGCTAACTATACTTTTATTGTAATACTCTGAAGACAAAGTAAGAGTCACATTGTCAGTTTAAAAAGTTATAGTAGAAATTATTTCCCTCGACATATTTTAAGATTATAATGACCTTATTTACAAGAACTTTTAGCACATAGATGAATTATTCCTGTTTTTTTATGCTTTCTCCATTAACTCTGTTAGTTGATATAATTAGAAATTTAGTGTCCTTGTTCTGTAATTAAACTTCCAAAATTTCCTAAATATCTCCTGAGTACATATTCTTATGAAATTAAACACTAACAAAATATTTATTCCAATACATTATGTGCCCTTTAAATTCTGACATAATTCAATGTACTGATTTATCTCTATAGGGCATAACTAGTATCACATAACTGTAGTCCATAGTTTTGTAGTACATAGTTTTGTTCCAGGGTTTGAATCCTAAACTTTTGGGCCAAGCAAATCCCTAAATAATCACAAGAATTGCTCTGGGGCAGGCATGAAAAATAATTCCATTGATGGTACCAGCTTTTACCTGTTGGTAATGGGTCTCTAAATGTGTCAATGATGAATGTGGGAGCAGCACATCGAACACTTCAGAGTTTCACTAGTGAAATTAATCTGAAAATTTTACTATAAATTTTGAATTATACTTTTATTCTGAAATATATTACACTGTATGTGTGTGTACTAAGCATCTTTATTTAAGAAAAAAGTGATGAGTGACGTGGGAATTAAAATCAAGAGCATCATTGAACTTCACCTTCCCTCCAACCAGTTCCCCCAAACTTCCTGCCCCTACACCCTTTGTGTTCTCAATTCCTTTATTATTGAATGGCAAACTTAATCCCCAAAGCCCTGGTATAAACCCAGGGTTCTCTTCCTTTAGCTCTACCCTTTTCTCTGTACCGCTATTACTGGGACAGGGAGGCATCATTTCAGTATAAACTCATGGGAACACCCAGAGTGATAAAAGACACAGAGAGAAACTCTTCTCCTTCAGGGAAAGGGACTGACTACAACACAATGAAGTGAAGGGCCCCATAGCCTGGGGTAACAAAATGGGACCCTGGTACCAGCGGAAAGGATGCTGGTCCCCCTGAGAAAGAAGACACAGTGGCCTCAGAATCTGTTCATTGTAAATAGTCACTGCTTGATTATTTGCCTTTCTGATGATGGTTGCAGAATCATACTCGGACCATGTCCTTCTGAAACTATATTTAGATTAGCAGGAAGGAGTGCTATCATTAATTACAGATATCCATTATGGAACTAGGATGGGACCATGGAGTCACATTGTAATATTTAGGAATTTAGTTTGGCTGTAATAAAATTGGAAAAAGCAGTGGCTTAAACATATTATCAGGTTTATATGTCTTTTTTGATCCAGGGGTGGTTTGGTAGATCCACAGTGTCCTCAGGGAGCCAGGTCCTTTCATCTTTTCTTCACCTAGACATCCTTAGTATGTGCTTGTTCCTTCGTAGTCGCAAGAAGATTAATTAAACTCCAGTATTGCATTTGAGTTCCAGATGTAAAGAAAATTAAGGGTGAAGGGTAAACTGGTCTTCCATTTTAAGAATTTCAAAAAGCCTCATCCAACAACTTGCATTTACATTTCACTGGCTAGAACTGCATGAGTCATGTCCTTCACCTGCAAGGAGGGCTGGGAGATGTAGTTTTTAGCTAGGCACATTTATACCCACAGAAAATCCAGTTTTCTGCTACTTATGATCAGGAAGAAGCTATATTGGGTAGATGTTCAGCAATTTAGTCCATCTTTCCTGTTCTATAACTAGAACATAGAAGAAGGTATCCTTCTTCTATGTTCATTGCAGCATCATTTCTAATAGCCAAGATATGGAAGTAACCCAAGTAGCCATCAGTAGATGATTGGCTAAAGAAGATGTAGTACATATAGCCAATGGATTATTACTCAGCCATGAAAAAGAATGAAATCTTGCCATTGCGACAACATGGGTGGACTTAGAGCATTTTGTGCTAAATGAAGTCAGAGAGGGACAAACCATATGAATCTAAAGAACAAAATCTCAAGAACAAGATAAATGAACAAATAAAACAGAATCTAAAGAACAAAATAAAAAAACAGAAATAGACTCACAGATACAGAGAACAAAATGAGGGTTGCTGGATGGGAGGGGCTTTGGGTGAAAAAGGTGAAGGGATTAAGAAGTACAAATTGGTAGTTACAAAATTGGAAGTACAGGCTTTTCTCAGACTTCTGGCCAAGATGGAGGTGTAGGTAGATACACTTTGCCTCCTCGCACAACCAAAAGAAGGACAACAACAAATTTAAAAACAAAAAACAACCAGAACTACCAGAAAGTCAAACAGTATGGAAGTCCAACAGCCAAGGAGTTAAAGAAGAAGCATTCATCAAGACTGGTAGGAGGGGCGGAGACAGAGACAAGCCTGGGTGGAGGGGATGTGCCACAAGGAGGCGGCTGGAGGATCAGGTGGGCGAGACAGCAGGTGGCAATCCCTCATATGTGTGTGGGTAAACTAGGAGGAACAACAGGGAAGCAAGGCAGACTGCGCAACCCAGGGCTCCAGCATAGGAAAAGAAAGCCTAAACACCTCTGGGTGTAAAATCTGTGGGGGTGGCGGTGATGGGAAAAACTCCCAACCTCACAGGAGAGTTCATTGGAGGAGTCCTCAGAGTCCTAGAATGTACAAAACCCCACCCACCCAGGATCTAACACCAAAAGGGCCCAATTTGCTTGTGGGTAGCAGGGGAAGTGACTGAAAGCCACGGAGAGCTGACTAAGCAGCATTGTTCCCTTTTGGACCCTTCTCCCACATATGGCACCACAAAGCAGCATGTGGGTTGCCCTACCTGGTAAATACCTAAGGCACCACCCCTTACAATGTAACAGGCATGCTAGAGACAAAAAAATATGGCTCAAATGAAAGAACAGATCAAAGCTCCAAAAACAGGACTAAGTGATGAAGAGATAGCCAACATATCAGATACAGAGTTCAAAACACTGACAATCTAGATGCTCACAGAAATGGTTGAGTATGGCCACAAAATAGAGGAAAAAGTAAAGGCTATGCAAAGTGAAATAAAGAAAAATACACAGGGAACCAATAGTGAAGAGAAGAAAACCGGACTCAAATCAATGATTTGGAGCAGAAGGAAGAAATAAACATTCCACCAGAACAGAATGAAGAAACAAGAATTCAAAAAAATGAGGAGAGCCTGAGGAACCTCTGGGACAACTTTAAATGCTCCAACATCTGAATCATAGATGTGCCAGAAGGAAAAGAGGAAGAGCAAGACATTGAAAACTTACTTGAAAAAATAATGGAGAACTTCCCCAACCTGGCGAAAGAAATAGACTTCCAGGAAGTCCAGAAAGCTCAGAGTCTCAAAGAAGTTGGACCCAAGAAAGCACACACCAAGGCACATCATCATTACATTACCCAAGGTTAAAGATAAGGAGAGGATCTTAAAGGCAGCAAGAGAAAAGGAGACAGTTACCTACAAAGGAGTTCCCCTAAGATAATCAGCTGACTTCTCAAAAGAAACCTTACAGGCAAGAAGGGGATGGAAAGAGTATTCAAAGTCATGAAAGGCAAGGGCCTACAGCCAAGATTACTCTATCCAGCAAAAGTATCATTTAGAATGGAAACCCAGATAAAGTGCTTCCCAGATAAAGTTAAAGGAGTTCATCATCACCAAGCCCTTATAATATGAAATGTTAAAGGGACTTACATAAGAAAAAGAAGATCAAAAACTATGAACAGTAGAATGACAACAAACTCACAACTATCAACAACTGAACCTAAAAACAAAAACAAACTAAGCAAACAACTAGAACAGGAAAGGAATCACAGAAATGGAGATCACATGGAGGATTATCAGCAGAGAGGGGTAGGGGGAGAATGGGGGAAAAGGTATGGGGAATAAGAAGCATGATTGGTAAGTACAAAATAGACAGGGGGAGGTTAAGAATAGTAGCAAATAGAGAAGCCAAAGGACTTAAATGCATGACCTATGTACTTGAACTAAGGTAGTGTGGAGGGGAAGGATGCTCGTGGGGAGCGTGGGTGGTGCAAGGTGGAGGAGAATAAAGGGGAGAAAAAAAGACAAAATTTGTAGTACAAATTGGTAGTCATGGGGATCTAAAGCACAACATAGGGAATATACGCCTATACAGTCAATAATATTGTAATAACTGTGTATCATGCCAGGTGGGTACTAGAATTATCGGGGGATAATTCTATATTTGCCTAATCACTATACTGTATACCTGAAACTGATATAATATTGAATGCCAATTGTAATTGAAAAATAAAATAAAGGAAATTGGTATCCTTTATCTTTATTGAGCCATAAGAACCCTCCCAACTTCTGCACATTTCTCTTCTGCAGAGTTGATAGCAAGTGTGGGCCTCTGGACTCTGTCAAAGATGAGTATTGAAGAGGCACATTTATCACTTCAATTTTACTAGCAAAATGGATCGTAAAATTTTATTATAAATTTTGCACTTCTTTTGTTGTGGTATATTTACTATAGTTGGGTTCAACATAAATTTCAGGAGCACTGTTATCACTGTGAAACAGCTTGTAATTCTTAAAAGACTGGACTAAGCCTGTCCTTCAGCAACAAACACCCTTTGTATGCATTCTTTCATGTTAAGTCTGATCTTAGATCAGCCCAGTTTTAGATAATGTAGATGTGAAGCCAATTAAAATTGTTTACACTAAGGTATGAATGACAGATACCAGATGTTTAAGAACTGAAAACTTACTGATGGTCTGAACAAATAAATCTGCAAAGGGGTGACTACATGTAGCCATTTGAATGGACTGGTTAGCTTTTCCTTTCAACTGAACCGTATTCAAAACCAATAATCCATTTAGATTTTAACTCAATTATTTTAAGTGTCTAGTCTATAAATGAAAGGCAAGCGTGGTAAGACGAGAAATGAGATGTGAGGTCCCTAAACGTTTACTTTTGGCTGCCTAGCAGATTTAGATATTAAGGAGAAAGTGCGTAAAATGCTAACAGGGCAGCCTTCACATGTGCAAGTTGTTTTGACTTTAAAGGTTCCGTTTAGTTCTGAGATTTTTCAGGAGTCCCTTTTGACGTTTCATTTATTCCTCGGATTAGTTTAAGGACTTTTTTTTTTTAAAGTAAATTTCTGTGTTATCAAAGCTCGACACAGTGATTTCCAAGTGTGTTTTTAGGTTGATATAGGGCCTCGAACTTGAGTGTACGTGAATCAATTTAAGTTAATGCCACCTCCGCCCTCTTCTGCAGGGTACTTCTCTTCGGATTTCTCGGGTGTTCCAAACTCGGGGCTTGGCTGAAAGTAGATGGTTGGGTTAACTACTAGTCCAAATTATCACTAACGACATTACTCCTGTCAAAGCTTTCCGATTCCTGTCTCTTGCCGTGACCTTTCAACAGGCAGGAGGCGCGGCCCCTGCGGACACTCGGAGCGAGCACTGCGCGTTGGACAGCCAGCAACAGGCACAGCCAGCATGCCATCACTGCGAGTCTCGAGCGATAGCAGCGGGCGGCGCAAGAAGACTCTCCTTTCTTTAACCCTTCTTCACAAGTAGTCCCACCCTCGCCGGAAGTGGAGGTTTGTACGTTACACCACGTCCGGTCAGAACGATCGTCGCTGGCGGGAGCGAGCACGCCGGTGGGAGGCAACTTTGTTCCCGCCTCCTTTGCCCCGACACCACTCACCTTCGGCTTTCTCGGAGCGTGACTTGCGTGCGCACTCCCGGCCTTGCGTCAGGATCGGAGGAAAGGCCGTAAGAGTGAGGAGAGAAGGAGGGGTTGTGAAGGTTGGGGCCAACCAGCAAGTGCCGTAGCCCTCGCTCCTGCTGACGGGGAGCGGAGAGGGAAGGGGAGGAGCGAGCCGGGGCCGGCCGCGCACACCAGAAGCCTCCTCGTGGGAGGGGGAGGGAGCGGAGGAGCGGGGCAGCTCCGCCACCTCGGCTCGCGCGGGCGGAGGAAGAAGAAAGTCAGGGCTCATACCCACCGCCACAGACTCAGAAACGCCCTCCCTGCCCCCATCTCCCCGGAAACAACACCCCGCTCAGCCCCGCACACTCGCAGCCCCAACCGAGAGTCGCAGACCGGTCGCCTCCGCCTCGCCCCACCGCCCGTCCCTGCGGGCCTCAGAGTGCGCGAGGCACTAGGCCAGGAGTTGTCAGGACCAAGCTACTGCCGAGGCGCCCGCCGTGTGTCGCCGCCACCCCTGGAGGACGACGTCGACGCGGAGGAGGCGGTGGCGGAGGCGTGTTGTTGTCTCGCCCACTCCCCTCCCCTGAACTCGCACCCAACGTCAGGGCGCGATGGAGTGAAGCGGGGACGAAGGTGGTACTTCCGCGTTGCGCTGCTAGAGCCTAGCGCGGCCAAGGCCGCTCCCCAACCCCCGGGGGCACTTGGAGGACTCCGGAATCCCTCGCAGGTCAGCGCCCTGTGCATCTGGTGTTTTTGCTGCTGAGAATAGGGTGACCAGCACGACCAGGACCTCTGCCGTCCGGATTTCCTGCTGCCGTCAGGCCTGGAGGCCGCTGCGTACCTCACTGTGACCTGGAACCCAGGGACCCGAGTCCTGACCCGGATTATCGTGGCGTGTCTTACGGGCCTCCCTGGTGCTCAGTGTCCCTCCGCCGTCTCCTCTGTTGTCGTTTCCGGCGGGAGAGATGGCCAGGATCTGACCCGGGAGGAGGCCGCACCCGCGCCGCGCTCTGCGGCGAGCTCTAGGCAATGCCGAGCAGCTCGGACACGGCGCTGGGGGGAGGCGGGGGCCTGAGCTGGGCGGAGAAGAAGTTGGAGGAACGCCGCAAGCGGAGGCGATTCCTGTCCCCTCAGCAGCCGCCGCTGCTGTTGCCGCTCCTGCAGCCGCAGCTCCTGCAACCGCCGCCGCCCCCGCCGCCTCTGCTCTTCCTGGCTGCTCCCGGCACGGCCGCCGCCGCCGCAGCCGCCGCCGCCGCGGCCTCCTCCTCTTGCTTCAGCCCGGGCCCCCCTCTGGAGGTCAAGCGGCTGGCGAGAGGCAAGAGGCGCCCAGGAGGGCGGCAGAAGCGGCGCCGCGGGCCCCGCGCCGGGCAGGAGGCGGAGAAGCGTCGGGTCTTCTCGCTGCCCCAGCCGCAGCAGGACGGCGGTGGCGGTGCTAGTAGCGGCGGGGGTGTGACCCCGCTGGTGGAATACGAGGATGTGAGCTCCCAGTCCGAGCAGGGGCTGCTGCTGGGGGGGGCCAGCGCGGCAACGGCGGCGACGGCTGCCGGGGGAACGGGGGGCAGCGGCGGGAGTCCGGCCTCCTCCTCCGGCACCCAGAGGCGCGGGGAGGGGTCGGGGCGCAGGCCCCGTCGGGACCGGCGCCGCAGCAGTGGCCGCAGCAAGGAGCGCCACCGCGAGCATCGGCGGCGGGACGGGCAGCGCGGCAGCAGTGAGGCCTCTAAGTCCCGCAGCCGCCACAGCCACAGCGGCGAAGAGCGGGCCGAGGCAACCAAGAGTGGTGGCAGCAGCAGCAGCAGCGGCGGCCGCCGGAAAAGCGCCTCGGCCACGTCTAGCAGTAGTAGCAGCCGCAAAGACCGAGACTTGAAGGCTCACCGGAGCCGGACTAAGTCGTCCAAGGAGCCGCCTTCGGCCTACAAGGAACCGCCCAAAGCCTACCGGGAGGACAAGACTGAGCCCAAGGCCTACAGGCGGCGGCAGCGGTCCCTGAGCCCCCTGGGAAGCCGGGACGACAGCCCGGTGTCCCACAGGGCCTCGCAGAGCCTGAGGAGCCGCAAGTCCCCCAGCCCGGCAGGAGGTGGCAGCAGCCCCTATTCGCGGCGGCTGCCGCGCTCCCCGAGCCCCTATAGCCGCCGCCGCTCCCCCAGCTACAGCCGCCACAGCTCCTACGAGCGGGGCGGCGACGTGTCTCCCAGTCCCTACAGCAGCAGCAGCTGGCGTCGCTCCCGGAGCCCTTACAGCCCTGTGATCAGGTGAGTCGGCTGTCTCTTGCATTTGTCTTTGGCTGGGCTGGCCAGATCCCCGGAGGCAGGGAAAGTGGTAATCGGGCTGTTTAAAACCACCGGAGACTAGAAAACCCAATCTCGGACACGCTTCGAGTAGCAAGAGGCGTTTTGGCGCCCGTGACACCTTTTAGGGGTTGGAGGGACAGAGCAAAAGGTCCAGCAGAGCTTTTTTTCTCGCTGGTAAGAAAGATATGCAAGGAAGAGTTTGAAGTTATAAACTTGTTGCTTTAATATGTGAACAGGTTTTTCTCAATTGCTCTTTGTTTTTCTAGCACAATTAATTTGTCATTATTTTGAAGACTGAAGAGGTTTCATTGTTAGAGACTTAGGAATGAACTAGAGTTTAGAGGTTAAATATTATAAAGAATAATTTGAATCACGTGCCAATGTCAGAATTAGATATAGATTGTAAATGCGTCAACGATGGGGAAAGCAGACTTTCTGTAAAGTTTATTCCTTTAATACATGAAAACTTACAATTCTAAATTCTGAACATAAGAGAGATAATCCATTTTGCCATATTCTCGTGTGGAATTCTTACGCAGTCTTTCAAGGTGAGAGTTTCAAAAGGTAGAAAAATGACCCAGTTGCTAATAACATAAATGTAATCTAGTTGATGTAGTCCACTGTAACCAAGTGAATGGTTTAGTACGTTCTATGCTTATGTTGTTACTATTTACACTTACTTTAAAGTTAAATAGATCTTTAAATATCAGTATCTTTGTTCAGAAATCTTTAAAAGGTATAATTTAAGCTAGTGAAGTTGGAGTAAATCTTTCATATAGTTATTAGACCTTACCTGTTATATAATGTTCTCAAAAAAAAAGTATGAGCATTGATACATACTTATCAGTTAAGTAAAGTAAAATAACTTAAATATATTGCATGTTCTTATATTCCTTAAGATGCCTGGAAATCCTAGGCCTTGTAGTTTAGAGTTTTGCAAAATGACATTTGCATTGATTGTTGTTTTCCTATTGGTCTTAGTTTTCAGTAATGCCAGATGGATGCTGAGTACCTCTGTGTATGAGTTATGTTGCCTCTCAGTACAGTGTATGTACATGATTGGTAGATGTTTTTGAAGAGTCAACCTAGTGTTTGTAAAGATGTGATGGGAGTAGAGAGAAAGATGTGAGTTTGTCTTTAAACCAAAACAGCTGTATCAATCTCTTCATTCTTACAGTGAACGCACACTTAAAATGCTAGTTGATTGATGCTTTCAGCAAAGGCTACCAATGGTGAAAAGTCGTTTCACCAAATTTATCCTTTACATCTTGTAAGACCTTATATTTTACTTTTAGTTACGATATTTTAGGTTTGCCAAAAGGGTTGCCATTCTTAAATTGAATTTGTTTTTGAAAACTGATCAGGTTAAGTTTCAGGACGTTAGATAGCAATTGTAAGCGTATGGTGCAATTTTAAGAATTGATTTTGTGTTTATCAGACTTTTTAGTTGCTGGATATGTTAGCCAGTTCTTTTATTATCTAATAATGCTATGTATTTTGCTTATATTTTGTGTGATTAGGATTACTCACATTTGGCAAATATTTATGGAGCATATATTATATGCCATATACTGTTTAGGGACTCGGATATAGCAGTGAAGAAAAACAAGGTCTTTGCCCTCATGAAGTTTGCGTTCTAGAGTACCATTCATTACCGAAGTCTTTTCATGGTGTTTATATTGACCACTAGTATTTCTAAAGGATTGGATTTGGAGTAAGCTTTAGAATATCTTAGCCAATATTCTTGCCAGCTGGCTATTTGGGACGATGTTGTTTTGAAGACAGCCGTTTCATTCGATTTGGGACTCAAGTTCTAGTCATGGTTTGCCCAGGGTGTTAACAAGACCCTGGAGATTCAGTTTCCTAAACCATAGCAGGGAAATACTTGTGGGTTTTGTTTTTTTTTTTTTAATTTCAAAAATTAAATGAAAATTTGCGTTTTGTAAAGTATAGAAATAGTGTAGACTATTGCAGAAATCTGATGTGATTGAGGTTATTGAATTGTTAGAATTATTCATATTGAAACAAATACACCTCTGTGTTCCTTTTACCTGTTGTTTCAAGTTTAACATTTTGGAATGATAGGGAGCAAACCTGTAGGTTACCTCTTCAAAATGTAAAGACAGTTGTCATGTCTTCTGAGTCTTCTCTTGGTCAAAAAACTAATTTTTCATAAGGTATGGTTTTTAGATTTTCTATATTATATGTAGTTTGTCAAATGTCCTGCTTAAAATGTGGGGCCCAGAATTTACAGCTAAAATAGTTGATTGAAAAACTTAAGATTTTTAAATATAGCAAATGTATTATTGTTTAGGAACAATTACTTGAATTCACATGTCCCGTTTAATACAAAAAGTTTTATTTACTTTTAGAATTTAGTAAATGTGGTAGGTGGCCCATGTTGTTTAAAGAATAGATTGTTAGATTGAGAGCCCCATGAAGACAACCAGTCTGTCTTGCCCACCATTGAAATCCTAGTTCTCAGCATAGTGTCGGGCACAAGTAGACTCTTAATACTTGTTGAATGGGTAAATGAAGGGATGATGGAGTTTACTGAGCATATGAAATATTGTGGACCGCGTGCTATGCTGCAGGAAATAGCATTGAGTCTTTTTCCAGCCCACATGGGGCTTACATACTAATAGATTATCAATATAGATACATATTTTTTAAGATTTTATTTTATTTTTAGATAGCGAGAAGGGAGGGAGAAAGAGAGGGAGAGAAACATCATTATGTGGTTGCCTCTCACGTGCACCTCACAGGGGCCCCTGGCCCCAACCCACTCATGTGCCCTGATGGGGAATCGAACCAGCGACCCCTGTTGATTCGCAGGCTGACGCTCAATCCCCTGAGCTATACCAGCCGGGCTCAATGGAGATATTTTCAAGGAAATGCATACACATTCAAAATATTAGTATCGAAACCATGATACTGATATTTTCCTTGGTGTTAGTTCCTAGAATAAATCCTCTTTGCCTTCATCTGAATCTTTTCATTACTTTGCTCAAGCTTTTCTTTTAATCAGTCCCTTAGCTTTACAAACTCTTATATAACCAGTTTATCGTACTTTCTTTACTGCTTGACTCTTAGGGTATAGGAAGTCACATAATTTTGTTCATTAGTCCTATAATAAATGTGAGGGTGTATGAAGAGAAGGGGCTGTTTAGGGAAGGAGTAGAACTAACACTTGTGTTTTACTGTGTACCAGGCATTAATAAGTACTTAGTTCACCCTGCAAAACCCATAAGGTAGTTGGAAACATTTCTATCCATAGTTTGAGAAATGGAAACTCTAAAAAGTTAGCGATTTGTTTCAAGGTCAGCTTGGATTGGTCTGATTGTAAAGTGCATGGTCTTTGATACTATGTATAGAACCTTGAATGGTATTCAAGGAGTTGGCTACCTCACATAATGATTTGTTTTGCTAAAATTCAACCCGTATTTTGATATTTATGTATTAATTTCTCTTCCCTGCCGGCACTGCAACATTTTGAGGATTTAAAAAAGAAGACGAATTCTTCTAAAAATTCTTTCAGCTCATATTGTCTTTACTAATTTGTAGCTTTTATGAATACCAGGCTAAAAACATTTCTTAAAGACATTAATTACACTTAGTTATTGATTGTTGTTTTCCCATGGGATTTCTTGGTCTGAAGACACTGAAGTCAGATCAGGCACAATTAGTACAATAAATTGTTGTATATAATTGGTTCTCTCTCTGAACCTGTGGAAGTTCTATTCCACCAAGAAGTAGCAGAGCCTCAATTATAGAAATATTTCAAGACCCCGAAAATGTGAAAATGGGTGGACCCTAGATATAAATAAGTGAATTTATTAGTATTCACTTGCATATGACATGGGGTACCTCTGTCATGGGTAATTTAGTGTTTTGTCCTAAAAACTAGTGTTCTAAAATATGTAAAATGAAGACATTGCAGAATTTTAAAGAAGAAACTCCTAGCACTCCTAAAATGCTGCTGATTTAATATGTAGTTAATAGAAATATCGTAAGTATCCTTAGATGAATGAAATTCTTAAATTGCTTTTAAAAAGTGTCAAAAATGTAGGATACTAGAATAAATGCAGAAACACTCAGAAGGGAGGAAAATTGAGATGAGCTCTCTTAAGTCTCTAAACCTTTAATCACTTTTCATTCTTGAGATGACCTAGTGTTTTTCTCCTCTGACCAAACCTTACCGGACATTTACATCTACTCTGTCCTTACCACATTTTTGTTCTAACACTAATATTTATTCATTCCTAGCACCTTAGTTCAGGCCCTAACTTTTATCACATTGTCTGTTATTATTCTTTTTTTTCCCAATTCATCTATTCTTTTCTTCCTAATTCATTCTTTATTAGTAGAGTTTCCTAAAACCTTGGTTAGGTTGCGTCACTTTCATTATATAGAATTAAGTCCAAACTTGGACTTACAATTATCATCGGATAATGCCTTTTATGATCTGGTCCCATTCTATCAGATTCTATTTTTAGAGGCACTTTTATTTCTCTATACATTTACTCTTGCTCTTATTTTAGTTTGAAATGCCCTTTTTTCTCTTTTCTGCTTCCAGCTTTGCATTCAAAATCCAACTCAGATTTTACCATCTTGTGACCTTTCATCATTTCTCTAGAAAAGGTTCATTCTTTTCTTATATTCTTACAGTACTTTGCTTTATCATTGTTATAGAGCTTTAAACAATTCTATTTTATATTCTCATTATTTGGCTGGCTACATTTGTGTTCTCCTTGCTAGATTGTAAGCTCCTAGGGGACAAATTCCAAAATGTATTAGTGGTTGAAGTAATTGAAATATTGATAGCATTTTTCTTCAGATTAATGCAAATCAGCCTTTGCACGGGTACTAGTTGTGTTTCTAAACTTACTTGTTGTTTTAGTTCACATACACTCTCGGATGGGGATAATAATTGCTTTGATTTATAAGGAGAGAATTTAAGAACCTTCTAGCTTTTTCTTTACTGGAATGAGTGGAGGATGCTGGAAATCACTTTTAGCGTGAATAGAATAAATTCAGATCTTGTGTTTATATTTGTACTCTGTTGTGTACCGATTATGGTAAATTATCTGGTTCTTTTAGTAATAATTTTCTGAACAGATTATGTCAAGCTTTTATTTCTTAACTCTGAAAAATTGTAGCAATTTCTCAAAAACCAGTTTAAAATAGATGTTGTTTAACATTCACTATTTGAGACCATTTTAATATTTTCTCTTATCGTGTACTTTTTCTATAAATATCACTTAAGTTTTTGTTATTTTCATTTTGGTTGGCTTTGTTTCATATGTAGACATCTGTAAGCTTTAAAGGAGGTGTTGGAAGCAAAAATATCAAGCTAGAATCAGAAGTATTACGTGTTTGCAGTGATTTTTGTGCACATCTAAATTGTGAGATGATCTGGTGTTCTTGATATATTTGATAAATAAAGTGAATGTAGATTAGAAGGTAAAATTTAGGTAAAATTGGAAATTTTTAGAAAATGGAAAAGAAAAAGATAGTGAGGTGAACTGAAAATAGTTAATGGGCGGCATGCCTCACCACTCTTCTGTTTCTTCATTTTCAGTTGCATATGGGCACTTTCACTGAGATATTTTATTGACATTCCCAACTTAATTTATCTGACATTAAATTAATTATTTTACCTCTCTTCGAGTCATTTTTTTCAGATAATCCTTGTCATTTTTCACTTGTTTACAAAGATAATAGAAACTCATGGTAGAAATTTCCAGTTAGTATAGAAAACTATAAGAGATTAAAGTTCCCCTGAATCCAACCTCTTGAGATGATCACTCTTGACATTTTGATGAACAGTCCTCTAGATTTTTCTGTGTACATGTGCGTAGAGATGTATAATTTTACATAAATGGGAACATACTACAATGCTGTTTTGTACCCTGTACTCCATAGTATATTCTTTTTATTGGTTTCTAGTATTCCATTGTATGGATGTACTATGACTTGTCAGGCCATGTCTGTTTTGCTATTATTATTATTTGCCATGTGTATGTATCTGTTGCAAATTTTGTGGGCATTTGTTCCATATCTTCTAGATTGGATTTCCCAGGGGTAGAATTATTGGGCCAAAAATAGTGTGCACATTTGTAGTTTTGGTAATGTATTTTCAGGAGGCTTTTTATCAATTTGTATCTTCAGTAGTGTGAGAATACCCATTTCCTCAGTCCCACTATCAGTTGGAGTTGTCAGTTATCAGTTACTCTTTTCATTTGCATTTCTTTAATATCTTATAAGGCTGAATTTATTATCTATTTATTGGATGTTCTAATTTCTTGATTAATTTTTATTTTCTTATTAATTTATAAGAACCCTTTTTTGTATTAGAGATACTGTGTGTGTGTGTGTGTGTGTGTGGCATAAGCAAGTATTTTTCATGAGTTTGTCTTTTAACCTTGTTCGTGTTTTAAGAAGTTTTTGATTTGTGCATTGTATGCACGTATTTTAAGAGATAGTTGTTTCTCCCAGGCACCCAGTGCCCAAACTTTAGTAATATTTATCTTTTCTCCCTCCCCACTCCTAATAAATTGCTTGTTCTGTTGGTCCTTTTGCAGTGGTTTCTAGTCCACTCTTATTTAGCTTTACATGCCTTGGTGTATGGTCTTACTGTTGGATCTGCATGCTTTGGGCCTTTACTCTATGAGCCCCTCCTGTTTTCTGCATTCAAACTAATCTTAAAATACCACGTTGGTTTTGTCATTTTCCTATAAAACATATTTATAGAATCAAATTCTTGAACTGTGCTTTTAAGATTCACCACCCCAGACTATCCTTACTTTTTATCGTATGTGCTGATCATAATACAAACTGGAGTCCTTACTGTTTTCTTGTCTCCCCTTCTCTACCTCTCTCCTTCCTTTCTTCCCTTCTTCCTTCCTTTCTTTCTTCTTCCCTTCCTCCCTCCATCCTTCCACTCGATGTGGGTGAATAGAATTTTCCCCCTGCCCCTTATTATATGCCATTCAGTGTGTCATATTATCTGTCTAGTGTTTCTTTATGTAAATAAAAGCAAATATGAATATATGTTCTCATTTCCCTACCTGCTCTTTTATACAAAAGGCAGCATGTTATATAACCTGTTCTGTAACTTGCTTTTTGTCCCTAACAGAATGTCCTGGGATCTTTCCATGTTGTTACAGGAAGAGCTTCCTCATTCTTTTATCAGAGCTGTGTAGTATTCCGTTGTGTGGATGGCTGTCTCCTAGTTTATTGAACCAGTCCCTTTCAAATGGATACATGAGTTATTTCTAGTATTTGCTGTTGTAAGCAATACTTCAGTGAACAAAGGCAGCTTCTTAAAAGGTTGCACAGCATTGCATATGCTACTTAAAATGAGATTATTCTTCTTTCTTAGAATGCTGGTTGTTTTTATTGGTTGATAAATTTGCAGTTACTGGTTTTCATGAATGAAACATTGATGATGGGACTGACAGCCCTTCTTAATTCAAGAATCATTACCCAGTGGAGGCCTGTTGCTCTATCTTAGGTTTATTTTAATAATAAAAACTGGAAATTTTAATAGTGAAACCTACCTAAAGCCCTTTGCTCAAGAAGTCTAAATCACTGATCACTGTAATAACTGCCATGGCAGCTGTAGAGCAGTTTAATAGCATAATAGTAAATAAGATAAATTGCACCTCAGATTCTTTAAAAAAAAATTTTTTTTACCCATCTCCCTCAAGCCCCTCCACTTTGGCAGCCATCAGCTTGTTCTCTCTATCTATGGGTCTAGACTCCTTACTATTTAAAAAATGTGGAATCATAAGCCCCCTGTACCTTAGTCTATGCCCTTTCCTCCAATCCTATTGCCCATTCTTCCAACCATAGTTCAGGTGTCACCTTATGTAAGAAAGAAGCCTTTACTAATCTCATCCAGAACGTATTTCTCTTAATTCCTTTAGTACTGACATCACTTTTATGAGTACTTACTACATCCAGATTGTATTAGAGTTGTTCTCCCCACCCCCCCCACCCCCCCACCCCCCTGCCCAGCTTCTTAGGTATATTGGACATGTTTCAGTAATTCATTTAAAAAATCAGTTATATTGAGGTATAACTTAAATACAATATAACCACCAATTTTAATTGTACAGTTGAATAGATACACTTGTGTAACCACCTCTACAAATCATGACCAAAAAAATGTCAGCTTTTGTCATTCGTTGCTTTTAGCTGTTCTAGTGGATGAGTAGCTGCGTATCATCGTGGTTTAATTTGCAATTCCCTGATGACTAATAATGTTGAGCATCTTTCCATATGCGTATTTGCTCTTCATGGCTTTTGTGAAGTGTCTTAAAATCTTTTGCCCATATTCTTTATGAATTTGGTTGCTTGTCTTAATAAATTGTAAGAATTCTGTATATATTCCATATACATGCTCCTCGTCGGATACATGTTTTGCAGATGCTTTTTCTCAGTCCGTGGCTTGCTTTTCCTTAACAGTAATTTCGAAGATCAAAAATTTTAAATTTTGATGAAATCCAATTTAGTGCCTTTTTGTTTTATAAAATTTTTGCTTTTGGTGCCCCCACCAAAAAAAAAAAAAAACCTTTGTGTAACTCATGGTCACAAAGATTTTCTTCTTGTTTTAAAATACACTGTTTCAGTTTATCACAGTCTGTTTTCATATGTGATGTGACATTACAAAAGTATACTTTAGTTTTCTTCCTCTTTCATAATATTCTTATGATGTTTTATTTCTGCATATGTATGACTTATCCATGATATATAGAGACATGAAATTTAAAAGTGATAAAAGTGTTCTGACTGGGTCAGTCTGTTGGAGCATCGTCCCCATATGCTAAGGTGGCGGGTTCAGTCTCTGATCAGACCACATACAAGAATCATCCAATGAATGCATGAATGGGTGGAACAGGTTGATCTTTCTCTCTCCCATTCTCACTAAACTCAATTAAAAAAAAATTAAAGAAAAGTCATTTCTATCTACTTTGAAATATATACCTTTTCAAACACTTTCTGATCCCTTTGTGTACATCCAAGCTTTGATGTAGTATTTTCCTCTGGCCAAAGGAATGGCTTTGAACATTTCTTATAACGTAGGTCTGCTCTTTTGTTTGAATATCTCTGTTTTGAAAGATATTTTTGCTGGGTATGGATTCTACATGGTCTGTTTTTTTACTACTCAGTACTTTGACTAATTCCACTTCCGGCTTGGCGAGAATTTTTATAATATTTGGTTTTGCTTTAGCTACTGGGAGTCCCAAGAGGTCCTTTTTTAATCTTAGTGTCTTTTATGCACTAACCACAACATGTAATGGGTAATAGGTATCCAGCAAATGATGTAAAGCGATTTGGGTAAGAAAACATCCAGAACCTGAAAATTAAAAAAAAAAAAAAAGTTCCTTGTTGATATTAACAAGGTCTGATGTTGGTCAGTGAAGAAATGCATAATGACTAGAGCTAGATTAATCAAAAGTATGTGCCTTCGGGCAAATCAGGTACTAAGCTCTCTCTCTACTTCTCACCATCTTTTTCTTTCTTCAGTGAAACATGAAGATAAACACAGAGTTTATGCTCAGTGAATTAGAACTTGTTTGCCCAAGCCAGTCTGCAAAAGTCAACCATGTGTCTTTTATTTTTTTAACTTTTAGTGTTGCATAAGGAACGTAAAGGAAAGGAAGTATACTTTTAGAACAAACAAATATTTCAGTGTTTTTTTTTGTTTTTTTGTTTTTTAGTTTAAAAATAACATCTTTTTTGAGATATAATTCACACAGACCATACAACTTGCTCTTAATTTTAAATGGTATGATCAGTGGTCTTTAGTGTATTTACAGACTGGTATAACCATCGTCACTAATTTTAGAACATATTAATCACCCCCAAAAGAAACTGCCTGTTAGTAGTCATTCCCCATTCCCACCTCTCCCAACCCTTGACATCTACTTTCTGTCCCTATGGATTTGCCTATTCCAGATATTTCATATAAATGGAAACATACAATTCATGGTCTTTTTTTCACTTAAGCATAGTGTTTTTAAGATTCATCTATGTTGTAGTATGTATCAGTACATCATTCCTTTTTATGGCAAATATTATTCCATGGTATGGATGTCACATTTTATTGTCAGTTGATGGACATTTGGGCTGTTTCTACATTGTGGCTATGATGAATTATGCTTCTGTGAACATTTATGTACAGTTTTATTTCTGTTGGGTGTATACGTAGGAGTGGAATTTTTGGGTTATATAGTAACTCTGTTTGACATTTTAAGGAACTGCCAAACTGTTTTCCAAATTGGCTACATTATTTTCCTATTCTGACCAGCAATATTTGAGCATTCTGATTTCTCCGTATCCTTGGCAGTAGTTGTTTTTTTGATTATTATAATTCTGGTGTTTAAAATGGTATCTTATGATTAATGATGCTGAGCCTCCTTTCATATGTTTATTGGCTATTTGTGTATGTTGTGGGGGCCGGGGAGAGATGTTTATTCAGATCCTTTACTCATTTTAAAATCAACTTGGCTTCTTATTGTTGTATCTTAAAAATTCTTAATATATTCTGGATACAAATCCCTTAATATGGCTTGTAACATTTCTCTTCCTAGAGAGAAGAATTCTTGTATTCAGGAGAGTCAGTTTTAATTTAATACAAAGAAGTCTAAGTTCCCAAAGTGACTTGTTCTTAACCATTTCTGCTCTTCCAACAGTGTAACTTTGAACAAGTCACTTAGCTACTGAGTCATTGTCTGTGGACTCAAAAGCAGAGGAAAAGAATGAATTCCTAGAGCGAGGGGTCAACAAAGCAACCAAAAGACTACTGTCCATTTGGCAGATCTTATGACTTGATTTAGTTGGGTAAATATCCAGCATTAAGGAAAAAGCAAGGAGTTTAAAAAGATGTGGATTTAGGTTCTTTTGTATCAGAGCTATATCAGGTATTTCCAATAATGTATGCTTTTTGACCCTTGGTCTTTTTTGTAAAATGGGATGAATAATGCCCACTTAATTAAAAACAAAAACACTAGAAACAACCTAAGTACTATGAATGGGGGAGCAGTTTAATTATGGTATAGTATATGATTGCAAGTACTTCTCTTGCCGTATGCCTTTGTTGATGTCCAATAAAGCACACAAATTTGAAATTTTGTTGAAGTCCACTTTGTGTTTTCTTTTGTTGCTTGTGCTTTGGTATCATAACTGAGGCTTTGCTTAACTGAAGGTCACAAAGATTTATCTTTATATTCTTTAAGAGCTTTATAGTTTAAGCTTTTACATTTTGGTCTTTGACCTGTGTAGAGTTAAGTTTTTTGTATGGTGAGAAAAACAGGTCCAGTTTCATTCTTTTGCATGTGGATACCTAGTCATCCCAGTTGTTAAAAAAGACACTTCTTTCTTCATTGGCGTTCTTTTGAAAATTCAGTGACCATAAATGTGAGGGTTTATCTCTGTACTCTCAGTTCTGTTACATTGATTTATATGCCCATCCTTATGCCAGTACTACACAGTCCTGATTACTCTAATTTTGCAGTGATTTTTGAAACAATAAGTATGAGACCTCCAACTCTGTTCTTTTAGACTGCTTTGACTTTGGTTTTTAAGGGGGGGTATCTTGCATTTTCATTTGAGTTTTAGGATCAGCTTGCCAATTTGTGCAAAAAAAGGTAGCTGGGACTTGTATTGCATTGAATCTGTAAATAAATTTGGGAGCATTACTATTTTAATAATGTTAAATCATCTAATATATGAACATGAAATTTCTTTCCATTTGATTAGGTTTTCCTTAATATTTTCAAAGGTGTTTTGAAGTTTTCACGGTACAATCCTTGTACATGTTTTGTTAAATTTATTCCAATCTTTCTTTTTAAGGCTGTCGTGAATAGGGTTGTATTTTTGGAATTTCAGTTTAATTGTATGTAGAACTACAATTGATTTTTCTATATTGATCAGTCATTTTCCCTAACATCTTGCTGACTCATTTCTTAATTCTAATAGCTTTTAGTGGATTCCTTGGGATTTTCTCTGTATAAGATTTTAGCGTGTTTAAAGACAGATAGTTTTACCTTTCTCCCCCTCAGTCTGGATTTCTTTTATTTTTGTCTTGCCTAATTGAAATGGCTAGAATCTCAAGTACAGTGTTGATTAGAAGTGGCGAGATTTGATTTTCTTGTCTTGTTCCTGATCATATATGGAAAGTATTTAGTCTTAACAAAATGTTAGCTGTGAATTTTTTAGAAATGCCTGGTTTTATTTTTTGATGAAAATTGTTTCCCTCAGGGTCTAATTTTTGGTGTCAAAAAAAAAAATTCTGGGGACTTCAGTTGACCCTTAAACATAAGCCTGTGTAATTATCCATTACTGTCCTAGGGGCCAGAAAAAGAAGTTATCTCCTATTTATTATGAAAAGTATATGCATTAATGTTGATAGTATTTTCTTTAATTAGTGTTACTAAAAGCACTTGTGATTTTCTAGATTTAATTCTTTGAAGCTAAGCAGTAGGTGTAGTAGAGTAAGAATAAATCTGTACAACATTTTTATTTTTATTCATATTATACATTTTGATTTGTAGTAATTTCTGGTGGTGTTTATCTTTAAACTTTTCTGTTATTTTTCAGTTTTCTATAATAATTTTACTTCATTTAATCTGCTCTCTGTTAAAACCCATATAAAATGCTTGAAAACAGTACAGAAGTATACAAAAAGAGGCAAAAGAAACCCTTTATGTCTTTTTCATTCCTATTTCCATCCAAATACATAACCATGTAAGTATCGGGTTGGCCAAAAAACTTTTGTTTTTTTCTGTATGATGGCTCTAATAGTGCTTAGTTGTCTTTAACTTCATTCAGAACCGTTTTGTTAGATTGCATTATGGCAGCTATCATGTCAACGTGCATTTAAAAAAAAAATCCAAATTAGTCGATTTTTGTGCAACCATTTTAATATTGAAGATGGAAGAAGATATGCAACATTTTTGGCGTATTATGCTTTATTATTTCAAAAACAGTAAAAATGGCCCTGGCTGGTGTGGCTCAGTGGATTGAGGGCCGACCTGTGAACCAAAGGGTCGCTGGGTCGGTTCCCAGTCTAGGGCTCATGCCTGGGTTGCAGGCCAGGTCCCAAGTAGGGCATGCATGAAAGGCAACCACACATTGATGTTTCTCTCCCTCTCTTCCTCCCTTTCCTTCTCTAAAACTAAATTTTAAAAAATCTTAAAAAAAAAAAAGGAAAGGTAAAAACGCAACTGAAACACAAAAAAAGATTTGTACAGTGCATGGAGGAGGTGCTGTGACTGACTGAACGTGTCAGAAGTGGTTTGTGAAGTTGCTTGGTATTACCGATATTTTGACCAAATAATTCTTTGCTGTGGGGGTTGTCTTATTCATTGGAAGATGTTTAGCAGCACCCTGACCTCTACCCACTGGAAGCCAATAGCGAGAGATAGTGGACATACTCAGAATATTCTAATCAATGAAGTCATTGGTGAAAATGAAAAATGTGTCTTTTATTTTATGGAAAAAACTAAATGGAACTTTTGACCAACCCAATAGATAGATGTACATCCTTTTTGTACGCTATGTTCTTAAATAAAAACATATGTACATGTAAACATTAGGGATGTTATACAATAAATGTTGTTATTCAAGTGCTTTTTTTAAAGCAGTATGATTTGAAGGTCTTTCCAAAAGGCTACATAAAATTTTATAATGAAATTTATCAAGTTTTATTTAACCATCAGTTGTTGGGTACTAAGCTGTTTTTCCCCCTATACTACAAACTACTCTTTAAAGGATATTGTATAACAACTTTTTGACACAAATGGAAATGCTTTTGTAAGAGAGGTTCTTATAAGTGAAGCTACAGATCCAGAGCATTCGGTAGAGACTACCAAATTGCCTTTAAAAAGCCTTAGCAATTTTACATTCCCTGTGATAATTTGTAACCATTTCTCTGCATTCTCATGAATACTTGGTACTTTCAAGACTTCTATTTTTGCCATTTTGATGGGTGGAAATTTATTACCATTTTATTTTGCCATTTCTGGTTACCGAAAGAGATGGGAGCATTTTAATATTTTTACTAGTGATTTGTATTTCTTCTATGACTGTATTATCTTTCTAATCATGAAGACCCACTAGTAATTAAACATAAGGTATGTTTTATGCTAGAAAAAGTAGTGTTTCTCATTTAACCCCTTTTGGATAATGGATGTAAAATGTTTGGTTATTAATGAAAATAATAAATTCATCTCACTGTTTATATGAAGACACTAATTAAATGTAATTTTTTACTAACTTTTTAGTTTAAGTAGAATTTTATCAATGGACATATGACCATTGGTTAACTATTTGGATATCAGTTATGGAAAACATTTTGCTAGTCTTTGCAGGCATTTAGAATAGAATATAACCTATTTGCACTTTTTTATTCATCAATTCATTAGAAATCTTTTGTTTTCCTTACTGCATACCAGAAACAGTTTTAAGCACTGGGGATGTAGTGATACAAGACTGGGGAGGAGATGGGTATAGATGTACTCGTTTATCTTTCTGGAGAGGGAAAGCCTCACTGTGGAGTCTGATAAATGGAGACCGGAATGCTGAGAAAGAGCCAGCCATGTGATGATCGAAGCATCCCAAGAGAAAACAGTGTGTGTTAAGATACCAATTCAGGAAGAAGTGTGGTCTTTTGAAGAATCAAAAAGAACCTAGTATGGCTGGAGCCTAGTGAATGAAGAAGGATATAATAAAGATGAGAGGCAGTTTTGGGTCTTGTGGATCACAAAAATTTTTACTTTTATTCTAAATGCAGTGAGAAGCCATTGGAGAGTTTTAGGCAAAAGTATGACATAATCCATCTCGTGTTTTTAAAAGATATAAACTTAAAATACAAAGCAGTATGTAACAAGTGTTACGTGATTTCAGCAAATAGGGAGGTTATAGAGGAGATGGTACTTTAGCCTGATCCATGAAGATAGATAAGAAATAAATGGAGGAGAAGGATGTAGTATGGTGTGGTAGAAATAAATAGTGCCTGGCTTTGAATTGGAAGACTTGATCTTGAGTTTGGCTCTCCCTCTTTATGGCTCCTGGCCTCTAAATAAACTTCTTAACTGTCTTTATTTTAGTTCCCCCATCAGCTTTTTCTATACCTTTTCATTTGTCTTGCTATGAAGAACAAGCCAAATGAAAAATGCCTAGAAAACTGTATTGTAAACTGTGAGGTGCAGTGTAGGATGTTTGTTTATTTGGTAAAAGACTACTATTATCTAAGGACTATAGAATAATTTTAAAAAAGTAGACCTTGTTTCTCCTCTTCAAAGAGAATGTAGTCTAGTAATAATGTGGTAAGTAAAATACAAAGCTGAGTAACAAAGATCATATAAAGTGCCATGGGATTCAAAGAAAGGAGAGCTTGCTTCTTTCTTGGAGTTGGTAGTAAGGCTTTCTGTACAAGGAAGGACTCCTGAATTAGGCCTTGAATGATGGCTAGGTCTTTAATAGAAAATGAAGGGAAGAGAATTCTTCAGTACATGAATCTGTGGGAGTAAATGCATGGAAAGACGCATTAGACAGATTCATAGCTTGATAAGGAAAGGTAGGGTAGAGCCAAACCAGTCATGTAACACGTTAATACCAGGCTAAGGAAGGTTACACTCAGTAGGAATACTGTTAAGAGTATACTTAATGCTGCATATATTTATTGAGCGCCTGCTATTGCCATGTTTGTGCTAGACAGGGCTATGAAGATCCAGTGATCTCAGTTTAGTTGGAGAAGACAGGATTAATTATTATTCTAATGAGATATTGTCAAAAGGTGGTAGGATCAAAGGACAAGGAATATCTGCAGCTGCCTAGCTTAATAAGGGAACACTCTATGTAGAGGTGTGGTTGACCTGATGCTTTGATATGAAGTATGCCTTTCCTTAACAGATAAAAGAGGTGAAGTGAAGAGAGGAATGTGAGAGAAACATTCTATGCTGGGCGCTTTATGTGTTTTGGGATGGCTGGATAAGCTTGTATGCAGTTAAAGGCTGTGAAGAATTTCGTAGAGGGATAACTGAAAGATGCAGGTGGCAGTATGAAGGGTAAATTGGAAAAGGTAGAGACTAGAGGTGAGGGACCTGGCAAAAGGACATTTTAGAAATGATTTTTATGGTATTTGGTCTCTATACCAATTAGACCAAGTGAGAGATGTTGTAGGACCCAATATGAAATAGTAGCTATGGGTATAAGAAGCCTGGAAAACTGTAGAGATTAATATAAAATGTAAATGTAAAATTGGCACTACTTGGGTATCAATTGGATATGGAAGAAGGGAGAAAAGGGACTATGTAGAATAGAGAATGATTTCTGGAGTTCTGTTTCAGTGGATGATATTGCCTGAGAATAGCGTATGTTTAAGGAGAAAGGGGGAGAGTTTGGTGAGGAAGCTTAACCGTTTTAACTGTATTGTGTTGAACGTGCATGTAGGATGGGAGGGGGAAGGATTACTTGTGGGGTAATCAATGTTTATGTAATAATTTAAGTCATTCTTAAGCATAAGTTAAATTATTGTGAGAGAATATAGTGAAGAAGAGACCCTTAAAGAGCAATGAGAAACAGCCATAGAAGAAAATAGTCAGGACAAAAGTAGTGAAAAGTGGTAAGGAGGTGTTTTTAAGGGTGTGGCCAACATTGTTACTACAGATACTGACATTTTTCTTCCTTTCTTCCACCACCTCTAAAAATGGAAAAGTAGATAGGTCGTTGGTCACCTCAGTAATTGCAGTGAGGATATGAGCTGTAATTTGGTTGTAATTTGAAGGAGAGGTAAAAATATAGTATCAAGTTATCATCATTTGCTTTCTTTTTTCTGGTCTGTTTTATTTTGTTTTTCTTTTTTAAGATTTTATTTTTTTATTGTTATATGTTACAGTTGTCCCAGTTTTTCCCCTTTGCCCATCTCCAGCCATCCCACCCCCTACTCCCACACTCAGTCCCCACGTTGTTGTCTATGTCCATGGGTCATTCATACATGCCCTTTAATTAGTCCCTTCCCCTTCTTTCCACCATTATCCCCTTACCCACTTCCTCTGGTCACTGTCGGTTGTTCCACATTTCATGCCCATGGTTCTGTTTTGTTCATTAGATTCCTCTTATATTATAAGTGAGATCATAAGGTACTTGTTTTTCATTAACTGGCTTATTTCACCTAGCATAATATTCTCTCCGGTTCCATCCATGCTGTTGCAAAAGGTAGGAGTTCCTTTTTTCTTTCTTTTGCTTCATATTTCATTGTGTAAATGTACCACAGTTTCTTTTATCCACTCATCTACTAATGAGCACTTAGGGTGTTGTTTCCAGTACTTGGCTATGGTAGATAGCGTTGCTGTGAACACAAGGGTGCATAAGTTCTTTTGAATTGGTGATTAGGGATTCTTAGGGTTTATTTCCAGCATCGAAATCACTGGGTCAAAAGGCAGTTCCATCTTTAGATTTTTGAGGAAATTCCAAACTATTTTCCACAGTGGCTGCACCAGTCTGCACTCCCACCAAGAGTGCGTGCACTAAGGTTCCCTTTTCACCACAACCTTGTCAGCACTTGTTGTTTGTAGATTTATTAATGATGGCTGTTTTGACTGGTGTGATACCTCATTGTGGTTTTAATTTGCATCTCTGTGATTGCTAGTGATGTTGAACATCTTTTCATATGTCTATAGGCCCTGTGTATGTCCTCTTTGGAGAAGTGTCTGTTCAGGTCCTTTGCCCATTTTTTAATTGGATTGTTTTATCTTCCTGGTGTTGAGTTGTATGAGTTCTTTATATAGTTTGGAGATCAAACCCTTGTCCAGTGTATCATTGGCAAATATGTTCTCCCATATAGTCAGTTCCTTTTTCAGTTTGGTAATATTTTCTGTACTGTGCAGAAGCTTTTTATTTTGTTGTACTCTCATTTGCTTATTTCTTCCTTTATTTCCCTTGCCCTAGGAGATGTATCAGCACAGATATTGCTACATGGAATATCTGAAATTTTTCTGCCTATGTTTTCCTTTAGGACTTTTATGGTGTCACAATTATACTTAAGTCTTTAATCCATTTTTAGTTTATTCTGGTGTCTGGTGTAAGTTGGTGGTCTAGTTTCTTTCTTTTCTTTCTTTTTCTTTTTTGCATGTACCAGTCCAGCTTTCCCAACACCATTTATCGAAGAGGCTATTTTTACTCCATTGTATGCCTATGCTCTCTTTGTCAAATATTAATTGACTGTAGAGACTTAGGTTTATTTCTGGGCTCTGTATTCTGTTCCATTGACCTATGTGTCTTTATGCCAGTACCAGGCTGTTTTGATTATAGTTGCCATATAGTATAGTTTGATATCAGGTATTCAGGTATTGTGATCCCTCCTACTTTATTGTTCTTTCTCAAAATTTCTGAGGGTGTTCAGGGTCTCTTTTGGCTCCATATAAATTTTTGAAGTATTTGTTCTAGATCTGTGAAATACGCCGTTAGTATTTTAATAGGAATTGCATTGAATCTGTAGATTACTTTAGTTATATGAAGATTTTAATCATGTTAATTTTTCCAATTCATGATCACGTTATATACTTCCATTTTATTTGTATCTTCCTCAATTTCTTTCTTCAGTATTCTGTAGTTTTCTGAGTTCAGGTGTTATAGCTCCTTGGTTAAATTTATTCCTAAGTACTTTATTTTTCTTGTTGCTATAGTAAATGTGATTTTTTTCTTCATATCTGATTCTGATGTTTCATTGTTGGTGTACAATAATGCCTTCGATTTCTGAATGTTGACTTTGTATCCTGCTGTTTTTGCCAAATTCACTTATTAGGTCAAGTACTTTTTTGGTGGAGTCTGTAGGGTTTTCTATGTACACTATCATGTCATCTGCAAACAATGACAGTTTTACTTCCTCCTATTTGGATGCCTTTTATTCCCTTTTCTTGTCTGATTGCTATGGCTAGAACTTCCAGTACTGTGTTGAACAAGAATGGTAAAAGTAGACATCCTTGTCTTGTTCTTGATCTTAAGGGGATAGCTTTTAGTTTTGGCCTGTTGAATATAATGCTGGCTGTAGGTTTCTCATATATGATCTTTATTATGTTGAGGTATGCTCCTTCAATTCCTACTTTGCTTACTGTTTTTTGTCGTAAATGGGTGCTGGATTTTATCAAATGCTTTTTTAGTATCTATTAATATGATCATGTGACTTTTGACCTTTTTTTTTAAAATGTGCTGTATTATGTTTATTGATTTGGAAATATTGTACCATCCTTGCATCCCTGGGATATATCCCACTTGATCATGGCACATGATCTTATTTATTTGTTTGTTTGTTTGTTTTTGCTGTTTTTTTATCTTTTTAATGTGTTGCTGAATCCGGATTGCCAGTATTTTGTTGAGGATTTTAGCATCTACATTTATCAGAGATATTGCCCTGTAGTTTATTTTCTTTGCTGCATCCTCCTCTGGTTTGGAATTAGGATGATACTGGCCTTGGAAAAAGTGTTTAGGAGTCTTCCCTCCTTTTGAATTTTTTGGAGTAGTTTGAGAAGAATAGGAGTTAGTTATTCCTTGATTGTTTGGTAAAATTCACTTGTGAAGCCATCTGGTCCAAGGCTTCTGTGTGCTATGACTTTTTTAAATTCCTGCTTCAGTTTCACTAATTGATATCAGTCTATTTAAGCTTTCTGCTGCTTCTTGATTCAGTTTTGGAAGATTGCGTGTTTCTAGAAACCTGTCCATTTCGCCCAGATTGTCCATTTTCTTGGCATATAGTTATTCATAGTAATTTCATATACTCCTTTGTATTTCTGTAGTATTGGCTATAATTTCTCTTTGATTTCTAATTTTATTTCAGTCATCTCTCTTTTTTTCTTGATGCTCTGGTTAAAGGTTTGTCAAATTTGTTTATCTTTTCAAAGAACCAGGTCCTGAATTTATTGACCTGTTGAATTGTATTTTTAGTCTCTGTCATTTAATGTTGCTCTGATCTTATTTCCTTCCTTTTACTTGCTCTGGGCTTTGTTTGTTGTTGTTCCTTTAGCTCTTTTAGATGTAGGGTTAGGTTCTTTATTCGAGATTTTTAAATCTTTTTTAGATAGGCCTGTATTGCTATGAACTTCCCCCTTAGGACTGCATTTGCTGTGTCTCATGGGTTTTAGGTAGTTGTTTGTTCATTTTCTTTTTTTTCCAGGTTCTTTTTGATTTCTTTCTTGATCCCATTGTTAACCCATTCATTATTTAATAACATGTTATTCAGTCTTCATGTATTTGAATGTTTTTGAGTTTTCCTTGAGGTTGGTTTCTAGTTTCAACCCATTGTGATTCGAGAAGATGTTTGATATGATTTCAATTTTCTTGACTTCGTTGAGCCTTGTTTTGTGTCCTACCATGTTGTCTATCTTTGAAAATATTCTCTGTGTGCTTGAAAAGAATGTATTTTTGCTTCTTTGGGGTGAAAGATTCTATATCTATCAATTTAACCCATTTGATGTAGAGTGTTGTTCAATGCCACAATATTCTTGTTGATTCTTTGTTTGGAAGATTTATCCATCGTTGACAGTGGGGCGTTAAAATCTCCTATGATGACTTGTTGTTGATATATTTCTCTAAGTCCTCCAAGGGTTTCCTTCTATATTTGGGTGCTCCTATGTTGGGTGCATATATGTTTACAAAACATATGCGGTAGTTCCCACTAAGTTCCTTATAGCTCCTATAAAGTTCCTTGCAGTTCTCACTCAGTTCCTTGAGCATCCCTATAACCATTATTTTGAATTGTTTGTCTGATAGATTGCTTGCCTCAGTTTCATTTCTCTCTTTTTCTAGGGATTCCTCCTTTCCTTTTGATTGGGGGTTATTTCTTTGTCTCCCCATTTTAGGTGACTCTTTTTGTTTCTTTCTGTGTCTCAGATTACTCTGCTTTGCCTGCCTGTCTTCATGGGGTGGGCTTCTGTGGTAGGAGTCTGTGGGACTCATTGGTGCAGTATTTGATCTCCTGACCTGGATTCTCTAGGGATGCTCTTTATTCAGTTTATGTGGGCTCTCTTCTTGTAATTGTGCTTTGATTATTGATGGCTCATTCCTTGTTGAGTTCTCCCCTCCAGCTGGCTGACTGGGAGTCACAACCCCTGCCACGTCTTGTATGCTGTTGTACAGATGCTTCTGTTTTGAAGCTTCACATCAGCTAAAATTCTATTGATCAGGTTTTTTTGTTGGGAGATCAGACGAGAATGAGTTGGTTGCTAGAGCAAGTGGACTCAGCTTCCACCGGCTTGGCTGCCATCTTGACCTCTTTCCCTAAAAAGATCTGGGATCCAGCAGAGGGGAGACAGAGTGGAGTAGAGTCCCCTGAGAAGAGACTGGGGTTTGTGGCTCTGCAGGGAGAGCTGGAGGAACAGTGGCCTGGATTCCTATGCTGAGTTCCTCTACCACACTGCAGCCACCATCTTTCTTCTGGTCTGTTTTTAAAGATCTTAAAGACTTGAGTTGTTTATTTCTTGAGGGAAAATAGCAAATGGACAGTTGCAACAGAATAGCCCAGTCTAGTGCATCCCAAACTTTAATGAGGGCCTTGTTAAATGCAGATTCTATATCAGAAGGCCTGGGTTGAGACCTAAGATATGGCATTTCTGACAGCCTTTCTGTTGGTGCTGATGCTGCTGGTCCGTGGTCCACACTCAAATAAGGATCTAGAAAGTATGAGATTGATAGCATTTTAGAGGACTTAGCCTTGGGTAGAAGGAGAAACACCTCTACTTAGGTGGAATGTAAATTGGATGGAGATACAGATTAAGTTTGCAGACAGGAGACATGCCTGATAATCTTTGTTTTTTACGCAAAAAAAAGTATGGTGATGTTAAGGGAAGACTTTAGGAATGATGTGTGAGCTTGAAGAAAGTTGTGAAGGTTTGGAATAGGTACTAAAAAGAGAAGGAAGGTGAGTGAATTTGGGACACACAGTAATCATTGAATAGTGAGGATTAGTTTGGTTATGGTGTCTTGTAGAAGTAATAGGAGCAGGAAGAGATTAGATAGGAAAAGAACGGTTATTTTTAAGATGTTAAGGAATCCTAGAGGAGAGGTAATGAGGTCTGAAATAGAACAGTGCCCTGGAGATAGAAGATGTGGTAGGCTAAATATGCCCCCCAAAAAAGGTGTTTGTGTGCATATGTGAATACATTACCTTACATGGCAAAAGGGACTTTGTAAGATGTGATTAAAATGGGTATCTTGAGGTAGAGAGTTGATCCTACATGGGTACCTATGTAATCACAGGGTCTTTATAAAAGGAGGCAGGAGGGTTGGAGTCAGAAAAGGCCATGTGATGATAGAGTAGAGGAGGAGAGGAAATGTGATGATGGATGCAGAGGTCAGATTGGTGTGGGACTATGAGCCAAGGAGCGGACAGCCTTTAGAAGTTGGAAAAGGCAAGGAACCAGATTTTCCCAAGAGATTGAAGAAGGAACAAAGTCCTGGTGACATGTTGATTTTAGCCCACTGACACTGATTTTGGACTTTTGACCTCCAGAACTATAATATATTTGTGTATATATTATATGTATACATGTTATATGTATTATATATGATATAACATTATATGTATATAATATATATTTGTGTTGTTTAAGCCACTAAATCTGTCATAACTTTTTACAACAGCAATAGGAAACCTACAGAGAAGTATGGATGTAAGGGAATGTAGAGTTGTAATCAACATAATGAGACAATTAATGGGATGTGGTATTGGTACAAGGAAACTGGGAAGATATCTGGCCGAATAAATGGGTGGAGGAAAGTGGTAAAATTAAAAGTAGAGGCTGGCAAGGAGCAGATATTAGAGGAAGGTGTTCACTTTACTTGTAAGTAGGGATTAGATAGGATGAAGGAAGATTTGAAATGAAATGAATTTAAGAGACTGCATAATATTGTTAATAGAGCTGTTACAGTACCAGTACCGTGGCATACTGTTTTGATTACTATAGCTTTAATATAGTTTGAAATCAGGAAGTGTGTATTATCTAGCTTGTTCTTTCTCAGGTTTGCTTTAACTATTCAAGATCTTTATGTGGTTCCATGTAAATTTTAGAGTTGTTTCCTTCTGTGAAAAATGCCATTGGAGTTGAGTATGTAGATTGCTTTGTGGAGTATGGACATTTTAATCATTAATTCTTCCAGTCCTTGAGCATGGAGTATCTTTCCATTTATTTGTGTCTTCAGTTTCTTTCACCTCCTTTGTTAAATTTATTCTTTTTAATGCTATTGTAAGTGAAATTCTTTTTTAATTTCTTTTTAATAGTTCATTGATACTATATAGAAACAACTGATTTTTATATGTTGATTTTGTGTCCTGCAATTTTAACAAATTGATTCATTTATTAGTTCTAACCACTTCTTTGTGGAGTCTTCAAGGATTTTCTATTTGTAAGATGTCGTCTGCAAACAGAAAATTTTACTTCATTATTTCTGATTTTGATGCCTTTTATTTCCTTTTCTTGCCTAATTGCTCTGGCTAGGACTTCCAGTACTGTGTTGAATAAAAGTGGTGGGAGTTGGGCATCATTGTCTTGTTCCTAATCTTAGAGGAAAAGATACTAGCACTATTGAGCATGATGAAAACTGTGAGCTTGTCATATATGGCCTTTATTATCTTGAGGCATGTTCCCTCTTTACCCAATTTGTTTAGTTTTTATCATGAATGGATGTTGAATTTTGTCAGATGCTTTTTCCACATTTATTTAGATGATCATAGAACTTTTTTCCTTCATTTTGTTAATGTGATCTATCACATTTATTGATTTACATATGTTGAATCATCTTTGCATGGGAAACATTTTGCAGGTTGTCAGCAAGTTTTTGAAATGGACATAGCTGCTGTTAGTATATAAAATAAGGAAGGTAGAAAAATAAGGCTAAAAAATACTGCATTGGGTATTACATGTACAAAACATTTCTATCATCCCAGAAAGTTCTGTTGGATAGCACTGTTCTACAGTGAGGGACTGGATATTATTGTAGCAAAAATTTTAAGAATTAGTATTTGCTAATGAGGAAGAGTTTCCAAAGACCTGGACTCTTCAAGGAATTTTGTGATATAGTTGAGTGAACAGTACACCAGGCTTTCTCTCTCCCTCTCTGAGGATTACTAACCTGATTAACAGTGAGCACTATTTGTGCTTCAGGACACTGGGTTTTTATCCTGCTCCTGCTTTGTGTTGTATGAAATTGGGAAAACCTTAGAAACATAAAAAGGTCTCCGAACTTCTTAAAGAGATCCCATAACCTCTCAAAAATTTTAAAAACAAACTAAGAGCCCTGACCGGGTGGCTCATTTGGTCGGAGCATTATCCCAAACACCAATAGGTAGCAGGTTCGATTCCTAGTCAGGGTACATACCTAGAATGTGGGCTCCATCCCCAGTTGGGGTACGTATGAGAGGCAACTGGCAACCAATGAAAGTTGTCCTCTCACATCGATGTTTCTGTCTGTATGTCTGTCTCTCCTCAGCCCCCTTCCACTCTCTGAAATCAATAAAACATCCTTGGATGAGGAATTTAAAAAAAGAAGAAGAAAGAAAGAAAAGAAACAGCTAATATATGTATTCACTGAAGAATAAACAGTATAGAAATATTAGAAAAAACATTGTTAATAAGAAGAAAAATCTATAAAACAGGGACATGCTATTTATACCAACCATTTCAGTTCTTTTAGTAGATCATGATACAGTTTATCAAATAGTCTTAGTGATCTCCTTCTCTTTTACCCTCATAACTTTGCATGGCTGAAGTATTAGATCATTAGTAAAAATGACCTAAAGTTGACTTTTATATTTATATTTAGTTTTGAGTTCCCAAATTTTGTTTGTTATAATAATAGATATCTAACTGAAATTTATTAGCAGATATGCAATATCTGAGAGAATACACGTTTATTAGGACATGAAAAAGTTACGGAACTTCTGAAGAGAAATAGAGGAATTGGAGAGGAAAGCAGGATTTGTCTAGAAGAATTCTATTGGTATAGAGACCAAATACCATAAAAATGTCATTTTCAAGATATCCTTTTTTCCAAAAAAACTTTTTCATAGAGCAGAACTTCTTTTGCCTTTGCTGATACCTCTCTTATTCAGATTCTATCCAGAAGAGAATAATTTAATAGGCCAGAGGAGTTAATTGTGTTGGGATTTTACCTGATACCTTTGTATCTTTTTTCTCAGGTAAAATTTACTCATAAGTCTTCCAGTTAAATATAATTTATGTGTCTGTATACTAGTGTATGGAAGTTAATTTAAGAAATGTGTTGTACTGTTACACACTCAATGAGATGACAGCCTGTTTGTTTTCCTCTGCTGTGTACTTTTCTGCTGCTAATTAGTCTTTGATCAGAGTATGGAAACACAACTTGTATCAGGCTTCTTTAGAGGTCGAAGAGCCTTTTTCCCCTCCTTTTTATGGAATTTATTGGGGTGGCAATGGTTAACAAAATTATACAGGTTTCAGGTGCACAATTCCACAGCATATCATCTGTACACTGTATTGTGTGTTCACCACCCCAAGTCAAGGCGGTCCAAGAGTCTTAATGGAGAGGAAACTTAAAATGTGTCCTATTCTTTCATATTATGGCACTTTTTGTTCCTATGTTAAAGTTACCCAAAATATTTTAAAATCAAACATTTCCTCTCATTTTGATGAATAGTTGTAAGCTCATTGATTTTATTGATTGGTATATATGTATATTTAATTATAAGTAAGTGTTAGGTTATAATGTTTTTTACCAATGTTTTCATTAATCTAAAATAATGTGACATAAATACTTTATGTGAAGTTTGTATGCAACACCAGCTCAGTGCTGAACACTAGTTGGCCCTCAGTACATTTTGAAATGTTTTGAAAGAATAAGGGAGAAGTTGAATTTGTATTTGAGTTTATTCTAAAGCTAACTATTATTTTGTTTTATTAGAATTGTAGAGTGTTCCTATACTTTTCCTTTCATATTACATTAATGTCAGATATAAAGAAAAATGTCCTTTTCTCTCTGCCCATTTTAATTAAGGTTCCCAGGAGTCTTTGCTTTCTCCTCATTTAGTCCCCACCTCCCCAGCTTCTACAATTTTTCAGAAAGAGCTCTCTCACCAAGCTCTCTCTAATGCATTAATTGTGTTAAGGCACCTACTTCAGGGTTAAAAGGTCTGGGTTTAGGATTTGGCACGCAGCTAGATCGGGCAAGGTTTTAGAAGAAAACTGAATCAAACTCAGAGGGTTCGAAAGACTTTAATGAAGGACTACAGAGATGTGGTGGATTAAGGAAACCCACACAGTATGTTTTCACTACTTACAGAGGGAAGCTTGAAAGGGTAAGAAAAATACAGTGTTATTGCAGCCTAGTGAGAGTTGTGGAGAGAGGTGTGCCTGGCAGGAGCTATGGTAATAGAGGGATATAGCTTCTGTCAGGAAATGTAGTCAAGAGAAGGAAAGGATCTGGGAAGAAATAATCCAGCCTTTCGATCTGCCATCAACAGACTGCACTGGAACCCAGAAGATACATCTGCTGAGGTCAGCTACCTTGGTCACAGAATAAGATAGAAGAGTATTAGAGGGATGGGGTAGTGGCAATAAGATAATAAGTAATGTAACTACCAATAAATATGAGATTGATTTAGGTAACCTAGTACTTCAGATTCAGTTTATTATCTCTAAACTTTAGATACTTTACTGGGTTTGATGTGAGCTTAAATGAGATAACATGCTAAAATACTGTTACAGTGTTTTGTGAGTATAAAGATTTAACAAGGCGTACATTTGAAAAGCAGCTGTATTTTATTTGGTACTGCACTGCATGTTTTATAGGAGCTTTGATTGCCACCATACTTTCAAATATATGGTAGTTTTGTGTTTTCCAATAATCTCTGAGAAGTGCATTGCACAGTCATTAAGTAGTTTCCAAGATTTAGAGATTTTTAGTCATTGCCTAATGACAGGTTTTCTTTTTCACTGTTCTTGTAGGTAGACCTACTTCTGAACTTAATGGGTGAGGGTACTTTTGAGATGTAGAGATTGTCTCCCTGGTTAAACTTTACCCTGCTTCCACTACTTCACTATTGCTACCACTGTTATCCTTGTTGCCTGTTTCTATTTTCTTAGACAGCAGTGGTGCCTTGTCATACTTTGTCCTCCTAATTTGTAACCGTATTTCTTTTCACAGATATTTATTTTCATCCAACCTCATCTTTAAGCATCAGTAAGCTAGATCGAGATTTAGACAATCCCTGTATTTTCAGGAAAACTATAGCCACTGGATCACGGATAATATTCTACTTAAAAGCACTTTTTGGTTTTTAAAAATCCTCCCGTAAAAATTGTATTATGATTTGGTAATTAAATCACTTCACAGGCTGGAGTTATCAGTTGTAGTAAATTTCAGTTAGTCTGATTACTGACTAAATCTTAATTATTTTCCACCAGACGGTCTGCCAAATCCCGAAGCAGAAGCCCGTATTCATCTAGGCATTCAAGATCTCGTAGTAGGCACAGATTGTCTAGATCCAGAAGTCGTCATTCTAGCATTTCTCCTAGCACACTAACTCTGAAGAGTAGCCTGGCAGCTGAATTGAACAAGAATAAGAAAGCAAGAGCTGCAGAGGCAGCGAGAGCTGCAGAAGCAGCTAAGGCTGCAGAAGCAGCTAAGGCTGCTGAGACTGCTGCCAAAGCTGCAAAAGCCTCAAACACTTCTACACCTACCAAGGGGAACACAGAAACTGCTGCCAGCGCATCACAAACAAACCATGTGAAGGATGTGAAGAAACTTAAGATTGAGCATGTACCTTCTCCCTCAAGTGGTGGAACTTTGAAAAATGACAAGGCAAAAACAAAGCCACCTCTTCAGGTAACAAAGGTGGACAATAATTTGATTGTAGATAAAACCACCAAGAAATCAGTTGTAGTTGGGAAGGAGAGTAAATCTGCTGCTGCAAAGGACGAACCAGTATCTCTTAAAGAGAAAACCAAACCACTTACACCAAGCATAGGAGCCAAGGAGAAGGAGCAACATGTGGCTCTAGTGACCTCCACGTTGCCACCATTACCTTTGCCTCCCATGCTGCCTGAAGATAAAGACGCTGATAGGTAAGTGCAAAACATTTGATCAGTAACTATTTAAAGAAAAAATACAAAAGTTTGAAATGAGAAATTATATGCCCTTCGCCCCCAAAGAAAATCCTTTTCAAAAAAAGGCTATAAGTTGAGTGGATTAATTCTTTCTAATATATATCTTAATATGTAAATATATGTCTTAAAATGTAGCACATTGTAGAATGACACAATTATAGCTTATATAAGAATTCCAGGAAAAATTTACCATTGCCTTGGGATACAATGTATATATCAGCTTGAGTTTGGGAATTAGAAATACCAGTATTTACCTTGGTTTAGTACTCCTCGATGTTATGTCAGAGATTGGACATTTTATGAAAGAGTCTGCTCTGGGTGATATGAGCATGTATCTTGCTTATTTCCAAGTTTCTTCAGTGGCCTTTTAAATTTATCAGTTTTGATGGTTTTATGAATTTATCCCTTAGTCTTTAAATTTTTTACAAATTGAGATTAATTACATATTACAGAAAACGCATAGCATGGTTATGCTTTCCTTTAACATGCTTATATATTTCTATTATAAATATTGGGGGTGTGGCTCGTTTTTCATTTGAAACATTTTTAAGAGGATGCAGGTAAGAGTATCTGTAAAGTAAATGCAATTCTAGGAATGTTTCTTAAATGTATGCTAGGACAGAAACATTATGCTATTGTGTTCTATCTGCCTATTATACCCCTTAATTTATTTTTATTTTTATGAAGAAATTAGAGCTGTTTTTTCTCTTACTTTCTGTTATGAAACCAAGTATATGGGCAGTTTTCCTAGCTGATAAGAGTTGAAAACAAGTAGATAAAAACACCACGTGGGCAGGCCTTTTAAGTGCTCACTTTGGTTAGCATTATGAAAATTTTGTAACTTAAACCAAAAGAAATTCCTGTTTTATGCCTTTGGAGGCCCATTTTTCTTACAATCAAAAATGTTGCAGAGAGAATCCATCGAATTTAATTAGGTGTTATCTCATTATATTACTCCAGTTGTGGTATTTCCAGGCTTGACTGTTACTCCGGAGCACTGAATGTTTATAACAGTAGTGATTTGTAATTTTGATGAGTGGTGGAATGGGCTTTCCAGCACAATGAGTGCAGAGTTGAGCCACTTATTATTAGTACCAGTGATTCTGGACAAGTGAGACTTGTTCTCCACTTTTTCTTCATATGTGCTTTAGAAGTAAATTTTTACTGGTGATATTTTCAGGAACTCAGGACATAACCTATTTGAAAGCTGAAGGAGGATATTTTTTGTGCATCTGTTTTTAATTAGATGGTGGCACATTACATAGTTGGTCATTAAAAAAATTTTGATCCACCTTCTCCGTCTTTTCTACTTTTCTTTTTTGTTATCTCTGCTTTTTTTTCTTCTTTTAATGTGTTTGTATGTTTCATGGATATATAAGTTTATGGCTCATGAGTACTATTACTACTAATGTGTGTGGCCAAAGATTGATTCAATACCAGTTACAGTTACTCTTCCTTTTGATGATCCAGTTGTCTGAAATTTGGCCAGTTGGAACTCTTTTAAGCCAGTTCCTTTGTCCTTCTGATATGACCGCGTTGGTTTTTGAGTACTTCCTTGTTTCCTAGCCATATAATATCTTTTAGGCTCACTTTGAACTTGTCTCCTAGACCTAAAATCTGTTACTCTCTCAAAATTATAAGATAGACTGATACCTGTATGTTTTCATATAATAAAGTCACCTTATATTAATACTCATATATATCTGAGCAGTTTTCATAGCATAATTGCAAGGTCAAATTATGCACACTTAAGAATTTTGTAGAAACTACCAACTTGTATCTCAGTAAGACTGTATAACAGTTACACACCCAGTGTATGAAATTACTTCAACACGATTGTCAACTTTAAATTTTTGATAATCTTGAAAACATGTAATGATTTAATTTTGCATTTTTCTGCTCAGTTGAGATATAGCATCTTTCCGAGTGTTTTTTATTTTTGGCTATTTTATATCTTTTTCTATTTTATATATTTGGATATTTTATATCTAGTGAATTGCTTGTTCATACCTTATGCTGGCTTTTCCTTAAGATTGTTTTTCTTTTTCTAATTAATTTGTAGATACTCCCTATGTTAGGGATCTTAGCCTTTGCCTCAGAGTCTGTTTTTTGTCTTTGAGATTTATTTGTTTTGTTTTTGTCTATGTGGGTGTTTTCCATTTTAAAAATTGTAGTCAGAGCTATTATTTTTCCTTTAAAACTTCTGAGTATATATATTTAAAAAAGAACTCACATTTTGTAGAAACTTGTTTTTGGTTTTTAAATGGAGAAGGAAGACTTGCCTCTCCTCTATCACCCTGTGGGCTGATTAGGTCCAGTTAGTAACATCATTTATTGAAGAATCCATCTCACTGATTAGCGGTGCCATATATAAAAATTCTTACAGATATCCGTGTTTCTAGACTCTTTTCTATTAACATATTTAATTATTTCTTTGCCAGTATACCTTTTTAACTTTTTTAGATGCATGGTATATTAGCTCTCAGACCCAAATTTCTATTATAGTGGTAGGCAGATAATGTAAAAGTGACGGGATGGAATAAATTACTGATTAGTGAACAACCCTGCTGTTCAGCAGCCTCAACTTCAGTGCTGCTGTACATGAATTTGTGCCCAGTGTTGCTAGAGGTTTTGATTTTTTAAAAAAGAAATCTGTAATCTCAGTATTTATGTAAATCTTCTGATTTAAAAATATTGATAGTTAAATCATAGTGCTTTACAAAACATTGAGTAGACAATAATACATAGTCTTTGACTTCATCCAGCCTTCGGCTTTTTGAGATCTTTTTAGGTGAATATATGACAGTACAAATCCCATGTCATTATTCTCTTTAAAAAATTTCCTGGCAGTTTTTGCTTTTATTGTTAGATTTTATAGTCAATCAGCTTGTTAAATTGTATTTAAAAAGACTCTTTCTTGGGTTTCGTTAGGGATTCTTTTAAATGTAAAATTAATTTGGAGACTGACAGTAGTATTATAGTTTCCCATTCAAAGCATGGTTTATTTTCATTTAAGTCTAGTGTTATGTTCATCAGTCAAATATTTAAATTTTCTTCTTTTGGTCTTGTATAATTCTTGTTAAAGACATTTTATTGTTTTTGTTGTTGTAGTATATGGAAACTTAAAAAACCACATGTCCCATTTGGTTATTGCAAGCATTTGGTGAAAATACAATGTTTTTAGTTATATAATGTTTTTCTTGGAAAGCAGTATTTCATTTATATTCAGTCTGTGAGGATAGCTGAATTGGATAATTCATATAATGATATATTGGAATATAGGCAGTCTTTTAAATTTTATATCAGAAAAATATATATTTTTATATAATATATATATTATATAAATATAATATATATAAGTAAAATTAAGACTTTTGCTTTGGCCAGGTATCTCACTTGGTTAGAACATCGTCTGGATAAACCAAGGTTGTTGGGTTGATCCCCAGTCAGGGCACACAGAAGAAACAACTGGTGAAGGCATAAATAAGTGGAACAACAAATCAGTGTTTGTCTGTGTCTGTCTCTCTCTCTTAATCTCTTTCTCTCCCCGCCTCTTCTCCCTCCCTTCCTCCACCCTCTTCCCCTCCCCCTCCCTCTCCCTTCCCCTCCTCCTCCATCTTCACCATCCCCCCTCTAAAATCACTAAATAAAAAATTTTTAAAAATTAAGACGTTTAGTTTAATACCGCCCCCCTCCAAAAAAAATGTTGATTTGGATCCTCAGATAAATGGCAGTTTTTTGACTACAGCCTAATTACAAGTTAGCAACTTCATTTTTCTGAATAATTATTTTAAACAGGCTAATTTTCAGACAGAGTTCAAATGGTACCTTTTCTAGAAAGAAGCTTTTACTGTCTTTCAGTCCTCATTAAGTTACCCATTACCTACTACATTACTCTGGGAATCCATTTGTATAATACTTTATCTGGTGGCTTATCTGACTTCCAAAAAACTATAAGCTCCTTTTTGAGAGGAACTGTGTCTTGTTATTGTTTTTTTATTATTATTAAAGATTTTATCTATTTATTCTTATAGAGAGGAGAAGGGAGGGACAAAGAGTGGGAGAAAAACACTGACCAGGTCCCTCTCATACACACCCTGACTGGGGACTAAACCCACAACTCAAGCATGTGCCCTGACCTGGGATCAAACTGATGACCTTTCACATTGTGGGTTGAGGCTCAACCAACAGAGCCACACCAGTCAGGGCTGTTTTTTTTTCGTTTGTTTTGATTTTATTAGATCTCCAGTGCCTTATATAATACCTCGCACATGGAGCTATACAATCTGTATTTGTTGCATGGGGGATGGTAAAGTTGAAAAGTGGGCTCTGTGATACCATTATTTTTAAAATAAAACTGCAAAAAAAAATTTCCAAGCCAGTTTTCTTTCCAGCATGATTTTTTGGTTAAAGAACCTTCTAGTGATACACGGTTCTGAAGAAAAGGTACAATTTTACTTTCATTATTGATAGCTTTTATTAAATGGTTTTAAAAGATCAGTTGTATAATATTAATGTTCAAAATTAATGTTTTGTTATAAGAAATTAAAATTAAGTGATATATGTTGATAACTTTGTTAGTAACTCATGACCACAGCAGTGTATTTCACCAACTTTTTCATTATGGGACTCGTAACTGCTATGAAAATTTGTGAAGTCCATATTTTATTATTATTTTATGATTCTCTTTTCAACAGGTCATATTACATTAAAGATTTTGTAGTCCCTGGGAGGTTTAAAATAATCAGTTACCAAGTTAAGATGTACTTTAAAAATCAGAGCTCTTCTTGCATTCATAAAAAGTACAAAACTGAGCTAAACTTTTTGCTTGTGATTCTGGTAACCTAGAGCCTTAAAAAAATTAAAAGAATCAGTGCCCAGTTTAGAAAAGTTAACATGAAAAGGGGTGAAGCTAAATTAGTTGCTTGTGGTTATTTTGGTGGGCAAGATGAATAATAGCTTGTAGTTTTATTCCTTATAGCACAACAGCTTTTGTCTCTTCAACAGAATCATGCCAAATGCTATTACAAAGTTAATGAATTTTCTTGTAAAACAGTTGACTTTCAGTTTTAATGTAGTTTTATAGTAATTATATATCATTTTTAAAAAAAGACCAATTTTTTAGAACAGTTTCAGACTTGCAGAAAAATTAGAGTCCCCATACAGTCTGCACTCATTTTTCTCATTACAACATTAGTATGGTACATTTGTTAAAATTAATGAACCAATATTGATAATCCATACTTTGTTCAAATTTCCTTAGTTTTGATCTAATTCCACATCATTTTACCCCCCAGTTTTATACTTTGCAATTGGATACAGTATATTATTTTATCTGGAAAATAAAGTAATCAGTTTAGTATTCTACCATTGCGTGATATAAGACATGGATGCATTTTTATTTCAGCAAAATAAATTTTTGTATCCTTTTTGTCTGATTTCTTTTTTAGCTTACGAGGAAATATTTCAGTAAAAGCAGTTAAAAAAGAAGTAGAAAAGAAATTACGATGCCTACTTGCTGATTTACCACTGCCCCCTGAGCTACCAGGAGGAGACGATCTCTCAAAGAGTCCAGAGGAAAAGAAAACAACAGCACAGTTACATAGTAAAAGGAGGCCTAAGTATGTGCTTGCTTTCTACCTGCTCTTAAATTGACCAGAGATGATTCTGGATCATCATAAAACTCATAAAACACAAAATTAAGATTTAAAATAATAAACAGTGTATTTATTCTTTCAACTTAAGTATATGAATAAATTCTATTAAGAGTTTTGAAAAAAATTCGTAATTGCATGCATACCTATTTGAAATGACTAATAAAACCAAATTTAATTTTCTTACAGTTTGTAATGTATTAATTTTGTAATGTGCTAAAGATAACCTTTATAATTAAGATATTTAAATAACATAGAATCACTAAAATTGGACAGGGTGGAAGTCAGCATTAAGTGAACCTGAACAAAATTAGTAATGGGAAAGCTGTTAGGCTTTCCTTTGGTTTTAGCTCTATTTGCTCCCATAACTAAATCCATTCTTTATTTTGCAAGAGGTGGAATGAAAGAATGCTTGAATCTGTATGCTAAACTAGCTTCAATAAGTCCCTGGAGATAACCTTTTCCCTCGAAACCTGTTTATCAGTTAAGTCGCGAGAATGTTGATTCCTTTTGTTTTCACTTAACCAATCAAAAGTGTAAGGCTTTGAGATCTGATTTAAGCATTGCTGTTCGGGTAGCACCTAGTATAAGGTTATTTTTCTACTATGGAACAGAAAACTAGAAAACTTTTAAAATAGTCTTTCCTTGAGTATTAATAACTTTACTCCTTTACTTGAATTTTTGATATCTACCAGAATATTAAAGTACTACAAAATTACATGTCTTTTTGAAGCATGCCAAATATTTATCACATATATAACACACACTTGTGGATTACTGAGAGTTTATTTTATTAATACTTTTGCACTCTCTTAGACTAAAAGTCTTTCTGGCATTTCCATTTTTAAGATAGTTTTATCTATCGTAAGTCAGAATTTGCCAGTGAGTCTTATGGTTAAATTTTTGGTAATATTCATAACAAAATTTTGTATTTTGAAAGTAGATGTATATGTATATAGTCAATGAATGAAAAAGAAAACTTTCTGGAGGTTGGTGAGAGAACTTTGACTGTGCATACTAATGTTGGTTTTGCCCACTCGCTGCAAAGTGACATTTTATTTCTGCAAGTCCTTAATAAACTTTACTTCTACTCTTTCTCAATTTAAGTGCCAGTGTGCAGAAGAAGAGTCATTGTGGAGAATGATACATTGCCTTTCATGATAATTTATAATACCAAATCCCAGAGTTACTTGTCTTAGATAACAAATGTGGAAGGGTGGGGAAATAAAGGATATAAGATTGGGTGGCGGGTGGGTATTGAGTATTTAACAGGTTATTCAATTTGCTTGATTGTATATAAAAACTTCAGAACTATATTTGATAGAATATGTGGGCCTCGCTTTGGTGAAATCAAAGAAAAAGATATTGACTGGGGAAAACGCTGCGTGGATAAATTTGACATCATCGGAATTATTGGAGAAGGTACCTATGGACAAGTTTACAAGGCCAGGGATAAAGACACTGGTAAGAATGTCAAATGTTCTTCAGGTCAATAGGATGTATTGATTTGTGTTTCTTTTTTAATGTATAACTTCTGGAATTTTCAGGAAAAAGGTTAAATTATTTCACCTTAGGTTTTTTAGGTTGAATTAATTAATTTTAACTTTTTTACTGTATTTTTTTATTACCATTTATCCCCCTTAATACCATCTTCCCCCTCCACCAACGCCCCCCTGCCCCACAACACACCACACTGTTGTCTGTATCATTGAGTCCTTTTTCTTTTTTGCTCATCTTGTTGTTGTTTTTTTTTAAATATATGTACTTATGTAAGAATTGACTATACGTAAGTGGGTGTGCATACATTTATGTTTTCTAAAAGTGTTCCTTTAGTATTTGTGATGTGTAGTATAGTGGAATTTAGGTTTCTTTTCTTTTATGGTAAATAAATTTTTAGGTTGTTAGTAATTGGGGGGAAAAGTATATTGATGTTAGGAGTCTTAGCAGTAAATTTTGTTCTAGTAAGCCTTATGCAACATTTTTATCTTGACCAAAATATATTTTTTTTCTGTAGAAATTACCCTTTATTTGGAGGTCAGATTTAGCAGCTTAATCTTTCAGATTTTAATCAGGAACCTGAGAGAAAGTTTTAAAAGACCGTAAAGACGAGGAAAAAGTAACTGTCAGAGGCTGTGTATTTTAAAGTAATGTAGCGAGCCAGAGTATAATCTTATAATTCCTTGTTGAAATAACCCAATAGATTAAAGTAGCACCGCTATTTCAGGACATTTAATACAGGGTCGACTACCTTATGCTTAGAACCTCCTTTTAAGGCAGTTACAGCAAGGAGTAGTAATATTAATAATGATGATTCTGCATTATTAAAAAGGGATTAAATTATAACTTTCAAAGCTGTTTAATAAAATAAGGAATTACCCTACATTTTAGAATTCCCTAAAAAAGAATCAAATATGTTTCAAAGATTAAAGGGATAAACATTCTTCTTTTGAACAATTTATATGTGCAGAATTCCTTTTTATCTCCAAAGACATGGAATGAACAAACCTTTATTATAGTGATGAATATTTTCTTACAGTAGAATTTATATGTGTGCATGTGTATGCTTTATTTGATGCAAACTTATAACTAAATTATGAGGCTGTTTCATGCAGTGCAAAAAACACATACTTTTGAAACAGCTAAACCAGATTTTGAATCCCACTTTCACTGCTGAATAACTGGGCAAGTTTAGGCAAGTTAATGTCTGAGTGTAGTTTCTCACCTGTACAATCTACAGAATTTTCTTATCTGTTCTGAGAGATTTTATGCATATATAAGCATATTGGATGTATTTATCCTTCCCTCCTTTACTTTTCAAAAATGGCAGTGTAATGTGTCTAATCTTCATCATCATACTTTTTTCATTTATCTTGGAGAGCATAACATAGCAATACATATGAACCTACCCTACCTTTTTAATTCAGTTGTACCGTATTCCAAAGGTTGGATAAATATCTCAAACCGAGACCTAATTTCTTGAACCATCAACATTAATGTGGTATGTTGGAAACTAAATACATATTTTGTGGGTTGTAATTTGAAGAGGTAGGAACAGAAATTATGAATAAAATAAATTTAAAATTAAGAAAAATGTCTTGTGGTCTTTGTCAGCTAATAACCTGATTTTATTTAATTTTCTAATAGGAGAAATGGTAGCCCTAAAAAAAGTACGTCTAGATAATGAAAAGGAAGGTTTTCCGATTACAGCAATTCGAGAAATTAAAATTCTCCGGCAGCTTACTCATCAGAGTATTATCAATATGAAGGAGATAGTTACCGATAAAGAAGATGCTTTGGATTTTAAGAAGGATAAAGGTATGTGTGCATATTTACATAATCGACTCTGTATACTCATGATTTAGCTATCTTGCAGATTTTGTTATATATAATTGACCATTTAAATTAATGTAGTTGAATTGAAGAGTTAATTTATTTACTTGAGTGGTTTTTGAGTCACCCAAGTAAATATTAGAGTACATTACCAGTATCAGACATAAAGTATTCACCTAGTAGTAGTTGTTTTTTGAACATCACTGTATAATTTTTTATCTTCATTTTTTAGTGATTGAGAAAGTGTGTAGTAGTACTAGAATATATATATACTTTATATTTTTAATGTTATAATGCTTAACATACAAGAAACCTTCATGGTAGGGTTATATATTATTTCTAAAAGTGTGGAGGCAAAAATCTTACCTGAAATTTCATTTGATAAACACCTGATATGTGGTTGGCTTTTAGCAGAAAAGCTGAAAATAAATTGGTGCATTTATTAAAGTAATTATCACTAGGGCACATGATGGGTGAAAGAAAGGCTCTACTGCCAGTAGGTTTTAGATCTTCAGAGTAAGATTTTGGAGCCAAGGTTGACTCTTTTATAATCTGTGGTGTTTGAAGAGCAGGTTTTTTTTTTTTTCCAAACTAACACTAATATAAAACAGATTAAAGTATGTATGCTTTGATTCAGCATGGTATTTAGACTCTGACTGCTCTCAACCGCATGGGTGAGCACGTACACAATCTTATTCTGGGAAACAGTATAAAATGATTCAATATATGGGTTTTTTTTTTTTTTTGCATAAAGGAACAACTATTTCAAAGTATTCTGTATGCACTGTGGAGATCATTAGAATTATTTTTATTTTTTCCTTTTTACTTAGAAAGTAGTTTCATATTCTTATAATCTTTATTATATTTTTTCCATTACACTTCAGTCCCCTTATACCCCCCACCCCCAAGCAGTCATCACTGTTCAGAATTATGGTTTAAATGATGTCACTTCCATTAGTTTTTGTTCATAATAAAGCACATATTCCTTAGCCTTACTTCTAACCCAGTTTGTATTTTTAACTGCATTTTTCATTATTTCCTTTCTTAAGTATATTTTATTGATTATGCTATTACAGTTGTCCCATTTTTTTCTCCCTGTTATCCCCCTTCGCCCTGTGCCCCTAACCCTCCAGCATTCCCCCTTACCTTAGTTCATGTCCATAGGTTGTATGTGTAAGTTCTTTGGCTTTTCCATTTCCTATACTATTCTTAACCTCTCCCTGTCTATTTTGTAACAGTTATACGTCTTATTCCTTATACTTTTTTCCCCCATTCTCCCTGTCCCTGCTGATAACCCTCCATGTAATCTCCATTTCTGTGATTCTGTCCCTGTTCTAGTTTGCTTAGTTTTTGTTTTTGTTTTTTAGGTTCAGTTGTTGGTAGTTGTGAGTTTGTTGTCTTTTTACTGTTCATAGTTTTTGATCTCCTTTTTCTTAGGTAAGTCCCTTTAACATTTCATATAATAAGGGTTTGGTGATCATGTACTCCTTTGACTTGACGTTACCTGGGAAGCACTTTATCTCCCCTTGCATTATAAATGATAGCTTTGCTGGATAGAGTAATCTTGGATGTAGGTCCTTACCTTTCATGACTTTGAATACTTCTTTCCAGCCGCTTCTTGCCTGTAAGGTTTCTTTTGAGAAGTCAGCTGATATTCTTATGGGAACTCCTTTGAGGGTACCTCTCTCCTTTTTTGTTGCTGCTTTTAAGATTCTCTCCTTACCTTTAATTTTGGATAATTTAATTATGATGTGTCTTGGTGTGTTCCTCCTTGGGTCCAGTTTCTTTGGGACTCTCTGAGCATCTTGAACTTGCATGTTTAGTTTCTTTGCCAGATTGGGGAAGTTTTCCTTCATTACTTGTTCAAATAAGTTTTCAATGTCTTGGTCTTCCTCTTTTCCTTCTGCCACCCCTGTGATTCTGATGTTGGAACATTTAAAGTTGTCCCAGAGGTTCCTGAGGCTCTCCTTATTTTTTTGAATTCTTGTTTCGTCATTCTGTTCTGGTTGGGTGTTTGTTTCTCCCTTTTGTTCCAAATCGTTGATTTGAGTCCTGGTTTCCTTCCCTTCACTGTTGGTTCCCTGTATATTTTCCTTATTTCATTTTGTATAACCTTCATTTCTTCCTTCATTTTGCAACCGGACTCAGTCTTTTCTGTGAGCATCCAGATTACCAGTGTTCTGAACTCTGCATCTGATAGGCTATGTCCTCGTGGCTTAGCTCTTTCTCTGCAGTTTTGATCTATTCTTTCATTGGGACCATAATTATTTGTCTCAGCGCACCTGTTACGTTGTAAGGGGCGGAACCTTCGGTGTTCCTCAGGGTGGGGTAACCCATTCCATTGCATTGTGGAGCTGTATGTGGGGGAGGGTTTAGAGGGAACAATACTGCTTGCTAGCTTGCTCAGCTTTCACCCCACTTTCTGTCACTTCTCTCACTTCCCACAAGTGGATTGTGCCCTTTCAGGTGCTGATTCCTGGGTGGGTGGGCTTGTGTATGTCCTAGGATCCTGTGGGATCTCCAACAGACTCTCCTGTGAGCCCGGTAGTTTCTCCCGCTACCACAACCCCCACAGATTTTTACAGGCAGAGTTTTTGAGGTTTTATTTCCCCACACTAGAACCCTGGATTGTGCAGTTTGTCTCACTCCCCAGTTGTTCCTCCTGGCTTTATCTGCACACGAATGTAGGAAATCCCATCCACCAGCCACACCTTTGCCACGTGTCCTCTCACCCATGGCTCCCAGTCTCTGCCTCTCCTACCAGTCTGGATGAATATTTCTTCTTTAACTCCTTGGTTGTTGGACTTCTATGTAGTTTGATTTTCTGGCAGTTCTGGTTGTTTTTTGCTTTTAGTTGGTTGTTATCTTTCTTTTGGTTGTGTGAGGAATGGAAGTGTTCCTACCTATGCCTCCATCTTGGCCAGACCTCTTATTACTTCTTATTGTGTAGTTGAAAAGATACTGGTTTGACTTAGTCTAGTATGTCTGGGATTTGTGACTTAGCTTTTTCGCAGTGCGACCTTTTTAGTAAGGTCTTTAGCTTTTCTGAGCCTGTTATCCATCCATCCATTAAAGGGAAACATTTCTCTTTCTGTGTAATACGAATTAAATTAAAATTTTATACCTGAGGGTTGTGTGGAAATGTAGCTTTTCATTAACCTTGTACTATAGTCAAATTAATATATTTGGCTTTCCTCCAAACATACCCTGAACTTCCTGCTTCTTTGATCTCTGAAATTTCACCACTTGCCTATTTCTCCAGTCCCATCTATGCCATTTTTTTGATTGCTCACCAAACTTCAGTCACTTTGGTCTTTTGAATTGTCACATATTCCAATGTACTTCTCTGCCTTAAGCATGCTGTTTCCTGGGACATGAACATCTTCATCCCCACCATACACACATACCACACACACACACACACAAACTTGCATGCACTCGATTTGAAACTACTAGGTCTCAGCCTGAGTGTTGCTTTATCCATTAGTGAGGCCTTACCTGAGCAATCTTTCCATTTTCTGCTATGTCCAGACACACACAATGTAAGAGCCCTAGCTAGCCTTTCTTCATAGCTTTTTCAGAATAACTGGATTGATTTGTTACTTATTTGTTTTTCCACTTGAGGATGGGAACTTTACCTGCTCTATTCACTGTTATAACCCCCTACCTAGCTCAGTGACTAGACCGTAGAAGGTACTGTATTGCTAATTGCTGAGTGAATAAATGAGCTCTACTTGCTATAATTTTGTCCATACTTTAACATTTTTTAAAAGACCACTACCTCTGAGCATATAAAATGTTTATAGTTTCCATATTATTGTGGTCATAATTGATTTTCCATACCAGAGTATAAATTCCCTGAATTCTTTGTTTTGCTTTGATTGCTTCATAGTGCCTAGCACTGTATCTTACAAATCATAGATTTCCTGTGTTTGTACCCTCATCTTTTTTTCCCACCATAATTTCGTTTGTAATTATATGAGATACGATAAATAAGAAAGTGTGTTATTATGGGAGAATTTACATTTAGATGCCAGTTATTAGTTAAATATATTAGAGTATGTGAGGAAGTATAAAATTTAAATGATAATCCCTTTTTAAAATTATTTTAAGATATGATTGACATATAACATATTAGTTTCAGCAGCTCAGTATTTGTAAACATTATGAAATGATCACAATAAATCCAGTTACTATCAGTTGCTATACAAACTATAATTTTTTTTTCTTGTAATGAGAACTTTTACAATTTACTGTCTTAGCAACTTTCAAATATACAGTACAGCATTATTAACTATAACCACTGTACTGTGCTTTATATCCCCATGACTTACTGATTTTATAGCTGGGAGTTTGAGCCTTTTGACCACTGTCACCTCGTTCACCTACCCCCTATCCTCTGCCCGTGGCAACCAACACTCTTTCACTTAGTCTCATGCCCTCAAGGTTCTCTTATATTGTAGCAAATGTCAAGATTTCCTTATTTTTTTATGGCTGAATATTCCATTTGTGTGTGTGTGTGTGTGACATTTTCTTTAATCATTCATCCTTCATCAGACACCTAGGTTGGTTCCATGCCTTGGCTATTGCAAATAATGCTGCTGTGAACATGGGGCTACATATATCTTTTTGAGTTAGTGTTTTGGCTTCCTTTAGATCAATACTCAGAAGTGGAATTGTTGGATCACATGGTAATTCTATTTTTAATTTTTTGAGGAACCTCCATACTGTTTTCCATAGTGTCTTCACTAATTCACATTCCCACCAGTAGTGCACAAGAGTTCTCTTTTATCCACATCCTTACCAACACTTGTTACTTCTTTCCTTTTTGATGATAATAGGCATTCTAACAGGTATGAGGTTAGACTCATATGACAGAATTAATGACTATTACTTTTGATGAGAACCATAATGAGGCAGCATGATTTGGTAAAAGGGAAATAGATTCGGAGTCCTTGGGTTCTAATCCTGATCATTATACCTGTGTGACATTATACTCACTGTGATTGCCATGGCGGAGCGGAAAGACACTATGGGAATTTCGATTTAATTGTATATGAGAATTCATAAAATTTTACAAAGTGAAACTAAATATGTAAAACATCATTATATGAAAATTATAAATGTCACAAAATCCAGTAAAATATAAACATAAAAAATAAATATTTGCATTATTAAAACACAAGCCATTGGCCATATAAGAATGGCTGCACAAGCTCTTGCTTGGCAGTGGCTCACACTATCCATCTTATCCCTAAGAAGCCACATCTCACATCTCTAGATGCAAATACATTATGTCCTGAAAAAGTCCATCCATTCTTTGTGAGTGATTGGACCCCATTCTCATAGGGACAAAAAAGAAAAGGAATAGAATGTGGTCCTACTGCTGTAAGAGAAGGTGGGTTAGTAAAAATGTTCTCCAACTTGGGCTGCTGCCTAAAAGACTTTGGAGATTTGAGTTGCAGTCCAGTCCCCAACAACCTGATAGTGAATCCTCGCTCAGTGGGCCTTGCCAGCCTGGAACTGGTTGAGGTAGTTAGTAGAGCAGTGTCAAATGGCTATAGCTGCACCACAGTGGGAGGAGACCACAGCTTGGTAATTGGTACTATTAGTGGTCATGCCCACCAGTGCCCAGAGCTTTGTGTGATCTGGGTTGATGCCCACACTGAAATCAGTGCACCCCTTACCACTTCATCTGAACAAGGTACCACACCTCCCAGGATTTTTCTGGCTCTAACCTTGTACCTCTTTCCCAAGTATTGTGTATATTGGTATAAGAGACATAGGCCCTCCTGAACATTTTATTTTATTTTAATGAATTATGATATTCATTATTTTTCTATGAGAGACATAGATTGACTTGGTATCCAGAACGTGATGGAACAGACATTTGGTTGGTCTGCTGATTGGCAAAAAAACAAAGGCCAGTCCATCTGAGTTTTAATATTGATGAATTTGACCCTGCACTAGCTCTAGCAACAGGAACCCTTACTGTAGGGGGACTAGCCTATGGAGAAGGCTTGTATATCACTGAGGAAATACACAATACAGAGTTGCTTCAGTGCTGAATTTTGTTGGAATCATTCTTCATTTGGCTGTTCAGAGAAGCCAAGGCTACAGCTGGCCTGGCAGTAGATGTGATTGCTTCAAGTTTGGTCAGACAAGGGAGGCAGAGCACAGTGTCTTTGACAAACTTCCTACTCCCAGTTCACCAGATGATTCAGAAAATGAACATGTGAGAATTTATTGGTGTGCTGACATATGTCACAGTGGACATTCCAGAGTTGTGAGGCATTTGAGGGGTCAGATACTGCATGATCATCTTGAGTAATACCACTTTAATGATAACTTTTATGCATTCACACAATTGTAAGATTTCCTTTCCCCTCCAGCTTTGGTGACCAATAATACTGTAAATCTATTTGGTATTTTGCAGTTGACAGGGTATTAATATGTTGGAGCACTATGTAAATTTTAAGTCATAAGTAGCCTTTATTACCTTGGTAAAAAAAAAAAAAGAATAGCAGAATATGTGAATTTTTAAAAAACTTGGCTCTACTTAAAACTTTTTTAAAAATCATGAAAAGTTGACTATAAAATATTATTTGGTCTTCAAAAAAATTATTGTCCTTATGAAAACAGGGTTAAGTGATAATCACCAAATCATGGGTGTATTTTTGTGTAAAAACTTAGAAATCCTGAAGTTCTTTTTTTTTCTGAAACAATAGGGGGAAATGGAGGGGTGATAAACTAATTTTAATTTTTTTCTTCATCTGTAGGGAGTCCCATCTCTTTTTAATAACTTTGAGGGGATTTTTAACCATTTTTTCTGTTTATTGTTAGGAAAGGAGAGTTTTGTTTCAAAGAAAGTATTTTGTACCTCTACTTCTTTAGCTTCTTCAAGTATGGAAGGAGAGTGGGATGCATTACTTCTGTTAATTTCAGTATTCTGATATTTCACTGTTTCTGAACTAGTATGTGAATTATTTTGCAATGGAAACTTGGCTGTATTATTTTTCCTTTCACTGAGGATTATGAATTTATAAACAAATATGCTGTCTCAGTGAGTGTAATAATATTTATTTATTTTTAAAGATTTTATTATTTTTAGACAGGGGAAGGGAGGGAGAAAGAAAGTGAGAGAAACATCAGTGTGTGTGCTTGTTTCTGGCATGCGCCCCCCCACCTCCTGGGGACCTGGCCGGCAACCCAAACATGTGCCCTGACTAGGGGATTGAATGAGTGATCCTTTGGTTGCAGGCTGACGCTCAGTCCACTGAGCTATACCAACCGGGGCTAATTTAAAAATTCAATGCAGTTTATAATTCTCTGAGCAGGGAAGACTTTGTTTTGCAGTTATGTGTGTATATATAAAGTGAAAACACATGCATCAGTCTCCCTCTCAAGATGTAAATATTTCAGTATTCAGATTTAAGTAAAACAACAAAATAATATCAGTCCAACAAAATAGTACTTCGGTATTTAAAATTAACATAATATTCTAAAAAAACCAAAAACCAGTAATATAATTCCTGTATACAAGTATTCGTTTAATGTGAGAATTTGACTAATCTTTTAATTTGAACATTTCCTAAAAATCAAGAAAACAATATTCCATAATAAATGCTAGTGCAAGGTATCACTATATGGTTAAGGGAAGATTGTCAATTGTCACTTCCTCTATAGCCTCTGATTAACACATGGTGCTCCCCTGCATTTGCATTTCATATTATATAGAGTTCTGTTATAGTTTTTCCTTTTTCTACTTGTCATTATGTTTCCATATCATATTTCCATTGACATCTCTGAGAGCAGGGTCTGAATTTTATTCTACTTTATATTCATAGTGTACAGCACACAGATTATTAAAATTTTGAGTAAATGAATTAATGAAATACAGAAGTGGGAAGGTTCTGTGGAATAAGTATAATGTAAAAGGTGAATGCAATTTGAATGGGTAGAGAGGAGTGCATTCTCATTTATGGCTGTCATAATTTGTTTTATGAGGCAATGAAAGATTGATTGGTATATCCCCTAAAAAATATTTTGCTTTAAAATTATCTTCTCTATCTCATTTTCTAAAAATCTGAACTCATTTCCATGATATAGATCTACTAATAAAAGTTTTGTGAAGGACGTATTACTGATTGACTTGTGCATTCTTTTACTACTTACATGTTTATGGTACTAGATCCTAGACCTGGGCAAATTCAGTTCCTTAGTTGCCTTAGCCACCTTTTAAGTGCTCTATAGTTGAAAAATGTTTATTGTACTAGGTCCTAGATCTGGGAAGTTCAGTTTCTTAGCTGCATTAGGTACCTTTCAATTGCACTTGGATACTGACTACATTTTGGATAGGGCAGCTATGTAGGACATTTCTATGAAATCACCAAGTTCTGTTGAATAGTGCTAGGATTTTTTAAAAAATAACGTCTGATCCCTGACTCAGGCTGCTTTCTGGGAACCAGAAGGATTAGTACTTGTTAGATATAAATCAAACTAATATATGGATCACAAACTAATTTCTGTTTAGAAGTTTTTCCTTATTGTTATTAATTTTCTTTATATATAATTGTTAGGTTCTTTCAGACATTTACTACTTCCTATAGTGAAATTTTGCACTGGGAAATTCAGGCAGTGGTGTGCGGCTATTCATATACCTGTAAACAAAGCAGGGACTTTATTTGCTAGGAAAAGTCCTGACCAACTTTGAATTACAGGTTTGGTTAGGAATTGTGTAGCGAGTCACAAATGTTCTGGAATTAAATAGCAGATATTCCATCAGTCCTAACAGTCAAATGAATCCTTAGACATTGGACCCAGATGCCTTTCATTCTATTGTTTTTATGCATAACATTTTTATCCATATCTGATTATTCCCTTAAATTATTAAATATTGGAATACTAGGTCAAAGGATTTGAACTTTGAACTTCTTGACACATATCAACGAGAGTTCCAGAAAGGTTGTGCCAGTTTATATTCTCAAGTGTAGGTTGGGAATAGAACACACTGGGCATAAAAGGGAACCTGTATAGGGAATCTGTAACAAAAAGAATGCTTGTTCCCATGACTTCTGTTCAACATTGCCAGGGCAATTAGGCAAGAAAATGAAATAAAAGGTAACCATATATAAAAGGAAGAAGTAAAAGTGTTTTTAATTACTTTGTGTGTGTGTGTATTTGTGTACACACAATACAGAAAATCCTATGGAATCAATTAAAAAACTTAGAACTAATAAATGAGTTTAGCAAGGTAGCAGGATACAAGAGGAATATACAAAAATCTGTTTTAGTTCTTTATACTAACGATGTACAATCCAAAGCAAAATTAAGAAAACAGTTTAGGGTTCCGGTCAAGATGGAATGGTAGGTAAACACAGCTCATCTCCTTGCACAACCACAGCAAAAATTACAACTAGACTACAAAACAAATATCACCCAGAATTGTCAGAAAATTGAGCTCTATAGGAACTCCAACCACTGAGGAATGAAAGAAGTCACATTCATCCAGATGGGTAGGAGAGGTGGAGACAAGTGGAGAGGCGCAGAGACATGGAGCTGTGGAACGGGTGGCCTCATACCCATGTGTGGTAGATAAAAATCAGGAGGGCTAACTCAGGAGTGAGTGATCCCAGCCGCACACCATACTACCCAGCCCAGGGTTCCCCCTGCCAGGAAGATAAGTCCCCATAACTTCTGGCTGTAAAAACCAGGGGGTTTGGGGCAGCAGAAGAAACTAATTCTCAAGAGTCGCCTGTTAAAGGGCCCATAGCAGACTTAGGACTTAGACACACTCACTCCCTCTGGACTTCAGCACCAGGGCAGCAGCTGGAAGGGCACCAGTGGCATATGGGGAGAAATTGAAGTGTCTGGCATCAGGGCAAGTGCCAGGGGACAGCTTCCTCCTGGATAAAACTCCAGAGGCCAAGCAGCAGCATTGTCTCCTTCCCGAACCCTCCCCCACACAGAACCACAGAGCAGCAACACCAAATCGGAGACTCCATGAACCTGGTTCATGCAGTTGCCCCTCCCTGGTGATTACCTAAGGCTCTTCCCCAGCCAACTTACTGGTGTGCATTTCTACAATAGGCCTTGTTACTATGACAGGGAGTCAAAGCAGCTCTACCTAATACAGAGGTGCCCAACTTTTTGGTACCAGGGACTAGTTTTGTGGAAGACAGTTTTTCCACAGGTGGGAGTTGGATAGGAGGCAGAGCTCAGGCAGTAATGTGAGTGAATCATTGCTAGCTGGCACGCCACTCACATCCTGCTGTGCGGTCTGGTTCTTACCAGGCCACGGACTGGTACAGATCTGTGACCTGGGAGTTGGGGACCCCTGACCTAATACATAGAAACAAACACAGGGAGGATGCCAAAATTAGGAGAAAAAGAAATACGGCCCAAGTGAAAGAACAGAACAAAACTCCAGAGAATGAACTAAACAAAATGGAGATAAGCAATTTGTCAGATGCAGAGTTCAAAACACTGGTTATTTGGATGCTCAAGGAACCGTTTGGGTACTTCAATAGCATAAATAAGGCCCAGGCAGAAATGAAGGTTACACTAAGTGAAATAAAGAAAAGTTGCAGGGAACCAACAGTGGAGTGGATGAAGCTGAGAATCAAATCAGTGATCTGGGACATAAGGAAGAAAAAAATAATCAGAACAGCAAGAAAAAAAGAATCCAAAAAACAAGGATAGGCAAGGAGTCTCTGGGACAACTTCAAACATACCAACATTTGAATCTTAGGGGTGTCAGAAGGAGAAGAGACCAAGAAATTGGACACTTACTTGAAAAAAAATAAAGAAAACTTCCCAAATTTGGTGAGGGAAATAGACATATAAGCCCAGGAAGCACAGAGAGTTCCAAACAAGATGGACCCAAAGAAGACATATAATTAAAACCCCAAAGGTTAAAGATAAAGAGAGAATCTTAAAAGCATATAGTCACCTACAAAGGAGTTCCTGTAAGACTGCTAGCTGATTTCTGAAAAGATACTTTGCAGGCAAGAAGGGACTGGCAAGAAGTATTCAAAGTGATGAAAAGCAAGGACCTAAAACCTAGATTACTTTACTCAGCAAAGTTATCATTTAGAATGAAGGGCAGGTAAAATACTTTCCAGGCAAGGTAAAGCTAAAAGAGTTCATCACCACCAAGCTATTATTATATAAAATGTTAAGGGACTTACTTAAAAAGATGATCAAAACTATGAACATTAAAATGGTAATTAATTCACAACTATCAACAATTGAATCTAAAACACAAACTAAGCAAACAAACAGAACAGAAGTGGAATAATAGATATGGAGATCATTTGGAGAGTTACCTGTTGGGAGGCGGAAGAGGGAGATTGGTGGAAAGCTTCCAAGGATAAAAAGTACAAATTGATATGTGCAGAATGGACGGGAGCAGGGGGGGATTAAGGACAGTGTAAGAAATGGAGTAGACAAAGAACTTACTTGCATGTCCCGTGGACATGAACTAAGGGGGGTGATTGCTGGAGGGAATAAGGAGTACCGGGTGGAGGGAGCAAAGGGGGAAAATTGGGACAACTCTAATAGCATAATCAATAAAATATTAAAAGAATTAAACAGTTTAATTTATCATAATCTTAAAAATAATAAAATATTTAGGAATAAATTGACAAAAGAAGTATAAGACCTGTTCTTTGCAAACTACTTTACAAACATAATTGAAATAAATTGAAGACCTAAATAAATGGAAAGACATTTCATGCTCATGGATCTCCATATTCAGTGTAGTCTCTTGTCAAAATCCCAGTTGGCTTCTTTTCATAAACTGACAAGTTGATCCTAAAATTGATATGAAAATTCAAGAGAGATAAATAGGCCCAAGAAAATTTTAAACAAAGTTAGAGGACTCATACTTCATTTCAGATTTTACTACAAAGCTAGAGTGATCAAGACTGTGGTGCGGGCATTAGGATAAACATAGATCAGTGGAATAGAATTGAGAGTCTAGAAATAAACACTTACATATATGATCAGTTGATTTTCAACAGAGATACCAGGACAATTCAGTGGAAAAGAATAGCCTCTTCAGCAGTCAGTGCACGGTCAAGTGGATGTCCACATGCAAAAGAAGCAGATTGGACCTCTTCCTCACATCGAACACAATACTTAAATAAAAATAGATCAGAGCAAAAATAAGAGCTGAAACTGTAATACTCTCATAAGAAAACATGAGTAATTCTTTGTGATCTTAGATTAGCTAGAGTCTTTTTAGTTATGATATTTAAGGAAGACAATAAAAGTCATTGATCAAAAATACAGTTTATTGGACTTCACCAAATTGAAGACTTTTGTTCATTAGTGGACACTGCTGAGAAAGTGAAGAGACATCATCAAATGGGAGAAAACACTTATAAAATCACTAATAAGAGACTTGTATCTAGAATGTGGAGTTGATCTTTGAATGCGGGGGTTAGGGGCACTGACCTCATACATAAGTCAGAAATCCACATAAAATTACCAGCTCTCTGAAAACTTAAGTTGTCCCTCAGTATCTCTGGGGGATTGGTTCTAGGATCCCCCATGGTTACCAAAATCCATGGATGCTTAGTCCCCTGTGTAAAATGCATAGATCAGTGCATACAGTCATCTCCAAAACTGCAGATCAAAAATAATACAAGTATTTATTGAAAAAAATTCCTGTGTAAATGGACCTAAACAGTTCAAACCCTTGTTCTAGGGTCAACAGTATTAAAAAACTCAAAACTAAACTGACAAAAGAAAACCTTTTTAAAAAGTAAGCAGAGGATCTGAATAGACATTTCTTAAAAGAAAATATGCAGATAGTCAATAAGTACATGAGAAGATGTTCAACATCATAACCATTGGGGAAATGCAAATCAAAGCCAAAATGAGATAACACTTCTACATACTCTACAGGATATAAGATGTCCATAACAAATATATAACAACAGCTGTTGGAAAACATGTAGAAAGATTGGAGGACTCACATATATTTGATGGGATTGTAAAATGGTACAGCCACTTTGGAAAACAGTCTGACATTTTTTCAAAATATTAAAGCGTTACCACATGACCTAGAACTTCTATCCCTAGAGATATATCCGAGAGAAATAAAACCATGTCCACACAAAAACTTATGTACCAATGTTCATAGCAGGATAATTCATAAAAAGTACAAACAACCTAAATGTCCATCAGCTGATGAATAGATAAAATCTAGTGCCATTTAATCTCAGCCATTTAAAGAATTAACACCAGCGCTCTTCAGATTCTTTAGAAAAATTGAACAGGAGGAAACACCAACTCATTCTGTAAGGTCAGCATTACTCTGATACTAAATCCTGGCAAAGATATTACAAGGAAAAACTACAGAGCAACATTTCTGATGAATATTTATGCAAAAACTCTCAAAATGCTTGCAAACTGAATTCAGCAGCGTATTAAAAGGATTATACATTATGATCAAGTGAGATTTCTGGAATGCAAATATAATTCAACATATGAAAATCAACCAATGTAATATACTTCATTAAGAGAATTAAGGACAGAATCACATGGTCATCTCAGTAGACGGCAGGAAAAACACTTGACAAAGTTAGGCACCTTTCATGATAAACGCACTCAACAGACTGGAAATAGAAGGAAGCTATATCAACATATTAATTGCCATATTAATACGTGAAAAGTCTGCAGCTAACATATACTCAGTGGTGAAAGACTAAAATTAGCATTTCTTATAAAATCAGATAGAAGACAAGGATATCTGTTTTTATCACTTCTATTCAACATAGTGCTGGAAGTGAGTAGTCAGCAATTAAGCAAGAAAAAGACATTCAAGTTGGAAAGGAAGAAATAAGATTATTTCTCTTCATAGATAACATGATTTTATGTGTAGAAAATACTAAAGAGTCTGTATACCAAAAAAAGTGAGAATTAATATACTCAGCAAAGTACAGGGCACAAAATCAACTTGCAAAAATTAGTGTGTTTGTACTCTTAACAGTGAGCTATATGAAAAAGGAAGAAAACTTCTGTTTACAATAGCATCAAAAGAAAAATCCACTTATAATAGGATCAAAATAATAAAATACTTAGGAATAAATTAAGGAGATGGGAGATTTGTACCCTGACGGAAGACACCAGTAAATGAAAGACCTCTCTCTCTATTCATGGATTAGAAGACTTAATATCGTTAGGGTGTTAATACTACCCAAAGTGATCTATATAGGTTCAGTGCAATTCCTGTGAAAATTCCAAGTGTTTTTTTTTTTCCAGAAATAGAACAATTCATCCTAAAATTCATATGGAATCTCAAAGAACTCCTTATTACCAAAGTAATCTTGAAAAATAACAAAGTTTGAGGTCTTACAATTTCTGATTTTAAAACTCACTACAAAACTACAGTAATCAAATAATGTAATACTGTCATAAACACAGATATACAGAAGACTGGAACAGAATAGAGAGCCCAGGGATAAGTTGTTGTGTATATGGTCAGATGATTTTTGACAAGAGTGCTAAGGCATTCAGTTTCAACAGGTGGTGTTGGGAAAATGGGATATGCACATGCAAAACAATGAAGTTGGACCCTTACCTAACCCCATATATGAAAAGTAACTTGGACACTCACCTAATGCCATATACAAAAACTAAAATGGATCAGAGAGCTAGACATAAGAGCTAAAACTATAACTACTAACAAGAAAACATTTGGGGGAAACTTCATGATATTAGGAGTGATAGTGATTTCTTAGGTATGACACCAAAACCACAGGCAACAACAAAATAGATAAATTAGACCACATCAAAAGTAAAATGCGTTTTGCACCAAAGGACTGATCAACAATAAAAAAGCAACTCATGATATGGGAGAAAGTATTTGTTAATCATATCTTATCTGATAAGGAAGGGTTTGTACCCAGTTTATATAAAGAACTACAACTCACCAACAGAAAAAAAGTAAAGGACTTACATAGATGTTAAACACATGAAAAGATGTTCAGCATCACTAAGCTTTAGAGAAATGTAAATCAAAACCACAGTGAGTTACTGCTTCATAACCATTAAAGTGACTATCAAAAAATAAAAATAAAAGCAATAGTAGAAAATACCAAGGGATGGCAAGGATGTGGAGAAATTGGAACCTTTATTCTTTTTGCCACTGGGATGTATGGTGATACAGCTTTGAAAAATAAGACAATTCTTCAAAAATTAAAAGAATTACCACATGTCTATACCCAAAAGAATTGAAAGCAGCATCTTGAAGAGTTATTTGTACTCCACATTTATAGCAGCATTTTTTTACAGTAACCAGGAAGGAGGTAAAAGCAACCCAAGTGTCCTTGGGCAGTTGAAGTGATAAGCAAAATGCGGCATGTACATACAGTACAGTATTATTCTGTTTAAAAAAGAAAGAAGTCTGTCAAATGCTACAACATGAGTGAACCTTGAGGACGTTATGCTATGTGAAATAAGCCAGTCACAAAAGGACAAATATTGTGTGATTCCACTTATGTGAGATAGCCGAGGTTGTGAAATTCAGAGACCAAGTAGAATGGTGATTACCAGGCGTGGAGGGAGACGGGGAATGGGAAGTTAACTGTTCAACAGAGACAGAACTTTATTTTTGTAAGATGAAAAGCATTCTAAAAATATATGGTGGTGACGGTTGCAAACTGTAAATCTACTTAATGCTAGTGAACTGCACATTTAAAAATAGATAAGATGGTAAATTTTCTTATATATATTTCATTGCAGTTTTTAAAAATTAAAAAAGGAAGTGTTGCATATGCCACAACATGGATGAACCTTAAAAGCATTATGCTTTGTGAAAGTAGCTAGCTACAAAAGACTACACTGTATGATTTCATTTATATAAGATGTTCAGAATAGGCAAATCCATAGAGACAGAAAGATTGGTGGTTACCAGAGACTTGAAGCGCGGTTATAGGTGGAGACTGACTGTAAATGGGTACAAGATTCTTTTTGAGGTGATGAAAATATTCTAAAATTCATTGTGGTGATGGTTGCACAACTCTGTGAATATATTAAAACCAATAGAATGTATGGGATGTGAATAACCTGTATTTTGCTGTGTAAAATGCACGCTTTTTTGCCCAGATTTTTGAGGGAAAAATAAGGATGCACATTACACATGGGTAATACTAATTCTGTATCTATATAAATGTTTTTAATTATTCTGTTTGTGCTTGTGCCTTAAAAGTGTAACCCTAGAAAGCAGTAATGATATGCGTATGCAAAATAATACCCTGGAATACAGTAATCGGTTTTATTTCTAAATATAAATAAAAATTGAATTAAAAAATTAAAACAAAAGATTATTTTTCCTGAAAGTTTGGGCTAAAAACATGGGCATGCATTATACACGGCAAAAATATGGTAGATCTCAATAAAGCCATTTAAGACAAAAAATAAAAACCCCAGCTAGCTCTCAAGAATTTTGTAGTCTCATGAAAACACTGTGTAAATTGAGATGGATAACTATTGGGGGAGGAGAGGCAGGTTAGGACCAAAAATGGTGCTTGACCTTTGAATACTATGCCAAGGAACATAAATATTAATTTTTTCCTTAAAAAAAAATACTGAAGTGCTTATTGTGCATTTTGACCAGCATTTATGGTAATTTTATTTGATCTCTGGCAAGTTTCATAGATAAAAAAAGTTATTCTGTTTTTTTAATACTTATTTCTTATTACTATGGAGATTCAATGGTTTCCTGTGCTTAGACGCCATTTGTATTTCTTTATCCGTATGATACCGTTTATGTCATTTGCCCATTTTTATTAGGGTACTGGTGTTTTCCTTAATTGATTTTAAACATTTTTTACCCAAGAATGTTCATCTTTTGAGTGATTTATATAATCACTATCCAGCCACCTGATTTCCTGTTTTCCATGTGTTTCTTATGTTAGCATTCAGCAGATGTTGAGTTGAACTGAGAAGAAAAGAACTTATAAAACAGATTATAGTCTATTTCAGAATAACCAAATGAACCTTTATTATTGTGAATTTCACATAAACAGTAAAACATATAGGAAGGTGCTGTAGTTATATTCAGTGAAATATAGCAAATAATGTTTTCCAAGGCATAAAAATGAAATCTTACAGGAACGACTTTCTTCTCTGGGTCACAAGGAACAATATAGAGTTAGTACCATGTGTTGAAATTTAGAGTTTAAAGAACATAGAGAAATCAGAATATATAGGTGCCTACCAGGAGATGACCTATGGCAAAAGATTGGCAGGAGTTTAAAGGAAAAAGAATCTGGGAAAGTAGGAAAGGGGGGAGGGGCGTTTCTCCCGGCAATGTTTCCTAAATAGCTGAGTAAGAAATAGGTTCTTTTGAGGCAAATGTGATAAGGTAATAGTAATGGGAAGTATGCATAGTGGTTAAGAGTATAGTTTGAATTCTTGCTTCTTCCATCTTTACGTATTCTCTTTGTTTTCCTCATCTGAAAAATGTGGTAATGGTACCGAACTCATAGATTTGTTGTATTAAATGAAATAATGCATATGAAACACTTAACCTAGAATATTTTACATAATAAGTACACAGTATAATTTGCTAATACAACTTGGTGGTAGAATGTAAAGGCAGAACTCAGCAGTGCAATTGTTTATAATTAAGCAGAGAGGATGGAGGTTTGGGAGAAATTAGTATTTTAGTTTTAGTCCTTTAATGAACTTTATGTGGACATCAGACATCAAAAGTTAAAAAAGAAATATTTTTTCTGAAAGCTTAGAAGTAGTCTCTAATAATAGTAAAAGTTGTCAAGAAGAGTGAAAAAAGTTCAGTCACATCTGACTGGCTGTGATTAATTGGTTAAACCCACTAGTCGTGATTGGTTAAAAAGTGAGCTCATTGATTGGATCAAACCCCACTCTGGGAGAAGGAAATCAGACGAGTGACAGCAACTCAATAGCAGACAATAAGATAGATGCCCGTTGGGTTTGAAATGGACTGTAGAAGGTGGAAGTGAAGGAGTGGATGAGCTCACATTGAGACTAATGGCCATCAATAAAGAGAATTCTGCATTAAATTCTGCAGTGGAAAAAGGCAGATTACCATTTAGGGCATCATCACCATTTAGGGCAGTAAACTAAAAGAACTATTAGATTGTTCAATGGTTTTTTAGTCCTCTCTCAGGAAACCTGTAACTCCTGTTTCTTCACGGTGAAAAGAGGAATGGGACAGTCAGGCTGGGGTATTGTTTTACTTTTATCATTTAGTAGTCGTGTGAGAATGAGCAAGTTATGTAGTGTCTCGGTGCCTTATGTGTTACAAATGCTTTTGTTTGTTATTGTGAAACGTAAATGAGATAAATATGTGAAATATTTTTACCTCTTTAATTGTTTACATTTTTTCTTTATGCTTACCTTAGAGTCAGCCTACATACCAGGATGTTACTCTTAATATGATGTTACAGGAGAGACTTAATATAATAGTTGATCTATTTTGCAATTACCACAGAAGACTTTCTAATTTCTTATTTTTTAGCTTGTGTGTAGAACTTAGTTGAAAGTCAGATGTCAGAATTTGGAGGGTATTATACCAGGTTTCATATCTTTTGAGGTATAATATCTGATGTTTAAGAGAAATATAAACTGTGACATAAATACTCTTTTAAACAGATAGGCACAGTTCTCTTTTGTAGTTTGTAAAAGTTTACCAGAAAAAGACATAAATGGGTAATAAGATAACAGTAATTTCCAGTAAGTATTTAAAAAAATTCAGCCTCACTCTAATAAAGGAAATATACTTTAAATATATTTTTTATCTATCAAAAACTGGGTAGTGTTTTTAAAAGAACTTCTTCTGATTCTTTTTAGAATTATAAAAATAGCATATCTGGTTGGATTAAAACACTGGAACTGTAGAAGTAAAAAACATAAATGAGTAGAAGGGGACTAAGACACCAGAGGCTCTCCCCCTTTTTCAGTTTCTAAACATTTCTTTTGTGTGTGTGTGTGTGTGTGCAAAATAGGTGTCTATGTTTATCATGGAGCCAGTTCACCAAAAAAAGATAGTGTTCTATAGTTTTGTAATTTGGATATAGTCTATTTTACTGGGCTTTCTCCTGTAGAAGAATATTTAGATTATCGGTTTTTAGTTTTCACTATTAGTGCTTTACCAAACATCATTAAATATAAATCTGCATTCATTTGTTAGGGTCTTTTTATAGGATACTTTCTTAAAAGTGAAGTTGTTAGGTTAAATGGTTTTTTTTTTTTAAATGTTGGTAGATACAACCAAATTAATTTATAAGAAAGCTTATACCAATTTACAGTCTAACTAAAAATTTGTGCGAATGTCTAGTTTACTGAAATACAGTATACTACTGGTTTTACATTTTTTATCCATATGATAAGAAAAATTAATACTTCTTTTCCTTATTATTTGTGAGTTTAAAGGTTTTTCATGTTTTAGCTCTTCTGTGAATTGCCTGTTCCTTTGATATTTTCTTACTGACTTGAGACATAAGTTAAAATATAGATATTAATGCTTCATGTGTTTCACATATCACTTTCTTCATGTATTTCACATAATTTTTCTCCATTTCTGTTGCTTGCCTGAAACTTTGTTTTTCTATATTCTTTGTTATTCTAAATCTCCTGTGTGGTCACATTGCTTGCTTTTGGGGTTTTTTGGAGGGCAAGTGGTTGGTCTCAAGCTTATTAAGTCTCAGCCCTCTGGAAAATTATTATTTTTTTGGTATTTTTTTCAACTTCTACTTTAGTTTTAAAAATATTTAGATATTTGAATCTTTTATTTTTAATCTTATTTTGTTCTACCATTTTTTACATATATAGAGCTCCCACATGTTCTGGGCTCTCCTGATTTGTTGATCCTTTTGTATGCCCTGCTACCATACTGTGTTGTTTTAATTTTTGCAGCTTTGTATTACATTTTTATTTCTGGTTAATAAAGGTCTTCTCCTCTGTCCCCTTGAAAAATCTTGCTTATTTTCTGCCCTGGCTGGTGTGGCTCAGTAGATTGAGTGCCGGCCTGGGAACCAAAAGATCCTGGGTTTGATTCCCAGTCTAGGGCACATGCCTGGGTTGTAGGCCAGGTCCCCAGTAGGGGGCATGTGAGAGGCAACCACACATTGATGTTCCTCTTCCTGTCTCCCTCCTTACCACTGTCTAAAAATAAATTTAAAAAAGTATTTTTTAAAAATCTTGCTTATTTTCATGCATTTAGATACTTATGAGGTGTGAAAACATTAATAGAGATTTGACCGAAACGATACTGAGGATCATTTGAGGAAGAACAAGCATTTTTTTTTTTTTTTTAAAGCATGGTTAGTATATGGGATCATACACAGGTATTATTCATGTAACTCTTGAGAGTGAAAATTGGTATAACTTTCAGAAAGTACTTAAGGGCATACTGTCCTCAGCACATAATGATGCATAAATATTTGTTGATAAAATGATTATTTCTTAAAAATGTAATATGCTTTAATTCAGCAATTTATTTTTTAAAACACAAGGAAGTAATCTTGACTCTTCATAGATATAGCTATGTGAATGTTCTTCATAGTTTGCTTATAATTGCAGAACTTGAGAAATAAATACCTAACAATAGAGTTATTGAACAGAACTATATCATATTATTACTGTGGAACACTATATAACCATTAAAATTATGTAAAAAGTTCACTGATAAGGAACATTATTTGCTCTATATATGAGGGGGGGTCCCCCTCCAAAACAAAATTTATTTATGAAAAAATGTGTATTTATTCTTACATGTTTAAACTTCGGTCAACTTCAAAGTACCCTCCATTTGATGCAATACGCTTATTGTTACATTTTTTCCGCTGCTCAAAACAGTTTGTGAAGTCATCAGTTTTGATGCCTTTTAGTGCTTCCACCGAGTTTTGTTTCACCTCTTCCATATCAGCAAAATGTTTCCCTTTGAGGACTTTTTTCATCTGGGGAAACAAAACATTGTCACTTGGGGTTCAGGTCAGGTGAGTAGAAAGGGTGGGACAGCGAGGGTCATGCCATTTTCGGTCAAAAACTGCTGAACATTCAGTGTGGTATGGGCAGGCGTGTTCATAAGTCACTCATCATGAAATGGGCAAACATGTTGAAAGAGTCTTTAAAAAAAAATTCACTGAAACCGAATGCAGCCTCTCACAACAACACTGGCAGGTACGCCGATACAGATGGGTTCCTAGACCATTCAGCTAGCAGGGGAAGCCTGTACTACAAGGGGCCCACCCTCCAGAAGATAACTCCGGGAATTTTGGGGTGCACCCTCATATTATGAACTGGAAAAAGTGTACAAAGGAATATGTAAATAACTCTCCGATCTTTGTATTAAAAATGTATCCCAGGAGCCTAAGGAAATTTTTGGGGGTGATGAATATTATTATTATCTTAATTGTAGCCACAGTCACACAACTGTAATACTTTGTGAAAACTACAAAAATTGTACCTTCTAAATATGTGCAATTTATTGTTAACATATTGAAGTTGTAAAAATTTCTTCTGTTAGAATGTAATAAACTTCAGGAAAACTATCAAGTTTATTACTTCAACAAGTAAAACCAATAGGGTATATACATATAGAGAGAGATTTATTTTAAGAAATTGGGTCATGCGATTGTGGAAGCTGGCAAATCTGAAACTTGTAAGGCTGACTGGTAAGCTGGGCACATTGGCAGGAGTTGATGTTGCATTCTTGAGTTCAAAGCCAGTCAGAATTCCTTCTTTTTTAAGGGACCTTACTCTTTTCTTAATAGGAAGGCTTTCAACATTTTTGAGGGCAATCTGCACCGCAGAGTCTTCTGATTTTAATGTTAATCACATCTAGGCTTTTTCTAGTGGACAAGGAAGCAGTTTGGAGCTCTAGCTCTAGTGTCCCTGGGACCTTATCGAGGCTGCCACCAGCTCTGCTCCTCTGCTGGCCATGAGAAAGTGTTCAGCATTGCCAACTTTCACCATATGTTGTGTGTGTGTGGTGCGAGGCAGGTCCCATGCAGCTACCACATCCTGCAAGTGCATCTGGACTGGGTGGGTGAATATGAGAAGGAGGACACCACCCGCTACTTTCAGATTCTCAGGGAAGTCTATTCCATTTTGAGGGACAAAGAGCAGAGTGTGTACGATGAGCAGGGAACAGTAGATGAGGATTCTGATTGTGTATGCAGCCAAGATTGGGACTGGGAGATGTATTGGAGGTTACACTTGAAAAAGCCCTGACTGGTGTGGCTCAGTGGATTGAAAGCTGGACTGTGGACTGAAAGGTTACTGGTTTGATTCCCAGTCAGGGCACATGCCTATGTTGCAGGCCAGGTCCCCGGATGGGGGCATGCAAGAGGCAACCGATTGATACTTGTCTTGCACATTGATGTTTTTCTCCCTCTCTTTCTCCCTCCTTTCTGCTCTCTCGAAAAATAAATACATATTTTTAAAAAATAAAAAGATATCTAGAAGGCATTCAAGCTTTTGAGGAGACATGCATACCAAGGTTCTGAAGAAGAGCTGGCTGATACTAAACAGGCCTGTCTGTACTTCAAAGGGGACATGGATCAGATCATGGAATCTCTGCAGTATGTGCAGTACCCATTGGAACCCAGGATAAGGAACATTATTCAGCAAGCCATTGATGCTGGAGAGATCCCATCCTTATGCCTTTGTCAAAGAATCAAAACAAAAGATGAATGCTAGGAAAAGGAGGGCTCAGAAACTGGCTAAAGAAGTAGAAATGAGCAGGAAGGATTTGGGACGTGAAAAAGACAACTTGAAAGTAGTCAAAGTAATCATTCAGAGCTGATAAAGGGATCAGGAAAAGGAAATGGACAATATTCTGGCTCAGATGGAAGCAAAGTACTGCAAAATTTCCAAATGAGGAGTGGAAAAAAACATTTCTCAGTAAAGAAAAGAAGTAATGGAGCCCTGGCTGGTATGGCTAACTGACATGAGCACTGGCCGGCGAACCTAAACAGTTGCTGGTTTGATTCCCAGTCAGGGCACATGCCTGGGTTGCATTCCAGGTTCCCAGTTGGGGGCATGCAAGAGGCAACCAACCCATCGATGTTTCCTTCTCTTTCTCCCTCCCTTCCCCTCTCTCTAAAAGTAAATAAATAAAACCTTAAAAAAGAAGAAGAAGAGGAAGAAGTAATGGAATTTTTTCTTCAAAAGTCCTTAGGTGTTGATTGGTGCCATTGTAGGCAAGGTGCAGTCAAGATTTGAAGACAAAAGTCAGTTCAATCCTTGAGGAAAGCTGTCTTTCCTGCCTAAATTATTCAGATTAAGGATGTAAATTAGAGTCTCTTAACCTGATCTTGGCATATCCTAGAAATCCCCTGACATTCTTTGAAGTCTTTCTGTGAAGGAATTTGGTGGTGATTGTTGAGGAAAGATGTTAGTATACTTCTGACAGCACTTGCTTCTGTAGATCTTCTGTACAAGGAACTTTATCTAGAACATGGGTCTGTCCATACGTCCTTTATGAGTTGTCACTTTACTACACAAGAGTGAGCTGCAGAGTGTTCTGAGTAATGTCCATGTTTATCAGAACAGGTACTCAGGTAGAGTCTTACTATTCTGGAATAGATCCTCCCCTCCCCTTCCCCCCTCCCTCTCTACTTCCCTCTCCCCTTCCCTCCCTTCCTTCCTTCTCTCTCTTTTCGATCAGGTTTTGTGTTTTTTGCCTGATTAATAGGGAAAACAGGTGTTCCCATTACTTCAAACATCTTTATAAGACTTAAATCTTTTAAACGACCACTGCAGTATTACTGCTGAATGTCCTTAGACTTTGAAAAGCAGTTTGTTGAAAAGCAGTAGTTTGTTATCATGCACTCACAATATTCCTTTGTGAGAATAATAGAGATTTTCACTTATATTTGATCAAATATAAGTGTATAAGAAAGTGTGTATTCACTAGAATATATGGAAGTTTTTTAGGGACTGTTCAACTTAAAATCTCTGATTTGTAGACGAATATATTCAATGTTATATGCATGAAACAAGCTTCTGACACTGAGCTTTATGTGTCATAATTTATCTGAGATAAGCACATAACATTTTCAGTTTGTGATTATAAACAGGTTAAAATACTCTTTAATTTTATTAAAAATATAATTTAATGCAGGTTGTTTGAAGCATCTGTCTTCATATGATAGCACTAGAACACTTAGATATAATAAAATTATTCCCCCCAAAAGTAAATATTAATCATATATAAAAATACCTTTACAGCAACATTTAGACTGGTTTTGACCACATAGCTGAGCACTGTAGCCTAGCCAAATTGACACATAAAATTAACCACCAAACTGTACTGGAGTGATTCAGCAGAGCAACAGAAAATCCAGTTGAAATTGCTTAAACCATATGGGATTGTAGTAGCTTACTTAAGAGGTCCAGAGAATGGGCTGACTTTAGTTGGTTCAGTGGCCTAATGATGTCATCAAAGACCCAAGTTATGCCATCCACATGTCTGTTTCATTCTTACTGTAGTAGGACTTGGAGTGGCAGTTCTTATTTGGTGAAAGAGATCCTTAGCTTTTCATGGCCCTTTGCAGTGCCTCATAGGCCCAATTGAGTGTGCCTGCACACCTGTAAACCAGTCACCAGGGGAAGATTTACCAAGAACCTACATAAGTAAAATGTACCCAAGTTAGAATATAATAAAAAGAGAAAAGAAACTAAGAACACTACTACTTTCAGAACTCAGGAGCTTATTAAAAGGTAGGGTGATAGCTGAATTGTACAGAGGCCAATTCATTGGCTTTACATGACATTTGAAGACACTGAAAGATTCAGAATATACTTAATCTATGCAAAGTAAAAGTTATAGGAACTTTCTCCATTTAAGTTACTCTGTATTTCTAGGTCAGGTGGGAATTGGCAACCAAACATGTTGAGTCATAAAGTTAATGGATTTAGTGCCCATTTCTAGTTTAGAATGTGGAACATTACACTGACTTTTTTTTTTAATGTCCTGTCTTTAGTGTTTTATTTTAGTGACTGTAATAATTATTTCCTGACTGTGCTTTCATCACTGGGCTTGTTCATTAGAGTTTAAGTTCATTTCACTTTCAGGGCTTCAGGCACCAAACATTTTTTGTTTGTTTGCTTTTTAAAATTCTTTTAAATTATAGTGGACATTCAGTATTATTTTATATTAGTTTCAAGTGTACAGCATAGTGGTTAGGCAGTCATAATTTACAGAGTGATTCTCCCAATATTTCAAGTACCCACTTGTTACCAAGCTCTAACTTGGGGATTTTTTTTTTTTTGTCATTTTAGTATAATGAGATTTTCTAACAGATGTTACACATTTGCAAGATTTGTCCATTTTTGTAGATACTTGGGGTAACAGGGATGGAATGATTTTTCACTTCAGACGTCTTTTTTTTCTAGTCTCTGTCTATAAATGAGTTTTCTAAAAGTGCATTGGATTTTTACATTATGTTCTAGATTCAATATAACTAGTAAGCTTTTCAACTTCTGTGATTTCAAATTTTTTAAATCACCTCATGTTATTTCTGTAGCAGCTACTTTGCTAACCTAGATTGCCTTCATTGATACACCTTTACTGTTTATTTTTAAACCTTCTCCACTGCCCCAGTATACCAGTGTTTTCTTGCATAAGAAGGGCTGGACTGGCATGCTACCCCTAAAATGTTAAGTGATTACATTTACCTTGTCCTTGAATGTCATTGAGGTTGCACATAAGTCTCATTGTATATCCAACTCTTATAGGAGAAGTTACATTAAATGATGGCAATTTAACGGAGCACTCATCATTAAGCTAAATAAAAGTTGTGTGAACCTAACAGATAGGCTTTTTAGGTAGTGCAAGTTATAAGTGAAGTTCTTAAAAAGCAAGGTAACTTTGAATGAAAAGATTGCTTTAAACATATTAAAGTTATAAATTAAATTAATCTGAGATTCCCAAAGGTTAGTTCTAGTCTTTAGAAATAATATTTTTGGCTCTTTTAGCTCTATATAATTCTCTTTGAGGTAGACCAAAAAAATTTATGAAAAAAAATTTCTGGAAAAGTAGAACCAAAATTAGAAAATTAATTAGAAAAACTTTTAACAAATCTAAAAAATAAATTAGTGTTTTATGTAATTAAAAAAGTGCTTACTGTGGGCCAGACACTGTCCTAACCTCCTTACATATATTCGCTCATTGAATCCTTATTAAAAAATCTATGAGGAACAGGTGAGTGGATGTGGAAGAGGGTATGGGGAGATAAATGGTAATGGAAAAAATACAATAAAAATAATGTAAAAATTAAAAATAAATGTATTCATCAAAAAAATCCAAGGAGTAGAGAATGAATGAGATACAGGAAAAGTCAGAACCACTCTTTGATATACACAATACCTGATATATGAAAAACAGTGGCTAGAAATAGTCTTTTTCAAGCAGATAGCCATTTCAGTTTGATTTCAATAGGATGTGGAAAATCTAACTTTGATGTATCATAGTATATTTTTGGAAAAACATTGGAAATTCAAATTTTGAGGCTAGGTACATACCGTTTCCCTCCCACTCCCAGTTGTCGTAGCATTAATAGATTTCTACTCTTTTTTACTCCTTTTGCCTTTCATGTAGTGGGAGCACATTTATTTACCAAGCTTACTATCACGGTGGCCTTGGAGACCGGAATAAGTTAGGAATGGAGACCCTGAGGTGAAGAGCCAGTAGATCTCAAGTTTTTAAAAGAGTTTGAAGCTTGGAGGGCCTCAGATTTCTCTGGACCTCTTTTTGGTGAAAATACCTCTAAATTTGACATATTTTCTTTCAGGCTGGCATAATAATCAAGGCTTTTTCCTCTGCCATTTCAGGAATTGATATATTTCTCTTTTAATTGCTTTGCCACTCTCAGCTACAACTTCTTATAACATGTTATGTGCATGTGTCCCTTTTTAGGTTTTCTACCACTAACACTGATCAGACAGAGAAGATACGGGTTCCTTCCTTTTCTGCAGCACTCACATACCAATCCCTACCTCCCATTTTTTTCAGTATCTCTGACCTATGAGAAGCACAGAGATGTGAATGTGATTTTTGGGTAAATAAAAAGGCTGAAATAAGATTCCTGAATATTTTAAGAAAAAATTACTTAATATTTGTTCACACCTGTTATATCCCATGCATTGTTCCAGTTGCTGGGAATAAGCAGTAAATGATAGACAAGGCTCCTACTCTATGACCCTTATGTTTTAGTGAGTATGACTTTGGCTGTCTTGGATATTACACTGTACTAGCCAAGGATAGGGGCTGGGATGGGGTTCAAGGGATAGGGAAAAGAAGTTGTTCTCCATTTTAAGTGGAACAGAACACTGGGTCAAAGGAGAGTGGAGGAATGTCCCCATCTACCCTCAGCGATAATATATGGCTTGGGATTCCTAATGTTAGGTTAATTCACTTTCTCTGGTTAAAGCTAGAAATGTTTTCTAGTAATTACAGGTTAAAGACAAAGATGGCCACAGGAAGAAATGTTTTTCTTTCTTTGCAGATTTCAGGCAGAAATGTTTTTGAATTTCATTTAAATGTCTTGAAAATTTACATGTTACAAATATTTAGTCTTTGATTCTTTTACTTGTTTTCTCAAGTAAAGAACTGTATTTTTTGCAGCCTTAGTTTTACAGTTAGAACTGGTAAATCATGTCTATTAATTTCTTTCTTGATTATTTCTGATGTTGAATTTGAGAAAACAATTCTGATACAACTTATACTTTACTTTAGATGATCCATTTTCATAAAGCAAAGATAGAGTTTAATTAATGATTTTCTAAGACTCATCAAGAAACTCATATCACTTGATTTGTCTAAACCTTTAATCTTAGATCGATTAATTTTTTAATATCAAACTTGGAGAAAAATCATAACACTGTAGATTATTTTCTCCTCAGATTTATGGTCTATAGAACTGGACCTTCAGGGCTGCTGGACAGTCCTTAGTCAGCTTCTTTGTACATTAGTGAGCTGCTTCTTCCATTCTACAAAGCAAAGTTTCCTGTACTTGTAAGAGAAGTCATTGCTTTATTCCTTACAAAGAAACTCCAGCTACTGATGAGAATTTACTCTCTCAGCTTCTAACTTTCAATGCCCTTCACTCTTCACCCATTTCACTCCTTTATCTCAGAGGAAGTAGTATTTCTTCTTCCTGCTTGGAGCTGATTCTTGTAAGTTCCTCGGAATTTCATTGTGTGTTATCTCTTCTGTATTTTCATACTCTTCCCTCCTCACTGGCTTCTTACTTTCAACACTAAACCTACTCAAATCTCTATCTGAAACAAACAGATCTTCCTCTGATTTGAGTTGGCCAGTGTCTCCATTACTCTTATTCCTTTCCTTCATTGCCAAACGTTTTGAACGAGTAATTAGCACTTGCAACCTGTACATTCTCACTTTTTTATTCATTAATTGGTCCGAATTTCCTACTTTATAAAAATAAGGTCACTAATGATCTCTTTCCTATATTTTCCAGTAGTAAATTCTCAGTTTTTCTGTACTTAACATGGGCAATATTTACTGTGTTGATTTGCTTTGAATGTCGGTGGCTTTTCTGAAAACGCTCTAGCCAAATTTGTTTTCTAACTATTGTTTCATAGCCTTAATCATTGGCCCTTTCTTTACCTTATCCTTCAATGTTGGTATTCCTCAGGGTATGTCCTTGGTGTTCTCTTTTCTCTCATAGCTCTAAGGTTATTATCATCATCAGCTCTGTGCCATTTTTTCATAAAAATATTCCTAGTCCTCCAGATAGTTAAAACTATTTACTAGATTTCTCCATTTTCACATTTCACAAAAGTATCTCAAGCTGAGCATGCCTCTCACCCGCATCATTCTGCTTGCTCCCAGCCCTGCTCTAAATCTCAGCTTAAATTTCTTTTCCTCCCCAATCCGGTTTCCTGGTTCAGGATACGATAGCATTTTTAAGCCTATTGGTTAAAGCATTATAATACAATTACTTATCTATCTGCAGTGTTACTTTATTAGGCTAATGATATCAGCAACTCTTATTCATCTTGTACTTAACTAAAAATAAATTTCTGTTGACTATTTTGTCATATAAAGCCTCACAAAGGTAAAATTCTAAAATAATTGATATGGTATAAAGAGTTTATATAAAATATATATTATAAAATATAAATTAGGATTTTCAAATGGAAACTTGTAATTTTTTTGGTCCACATTCACCATTTTCTTTATTCTGTCTGCTTTCAGCCATTACTGATTTATTATCTTTGGGCAAATATGGTCTAGGTCAGTATAGATAGGTCAGTTACAGAATGGATAATTGAAAGTAGATTTTTTTCACATCCTTTTCTTGACATGGTTTGTGTATTAGGATTAACCTTACAAGAATTTTTTTGGGGGGTATTTTATTTATTTTTGGAGAGAGGACAAGGGAGGGAAAAGAGGAAGGTGAGAAACATAGATATAACAAGAAACATCCTACCTGTTGCCTCTCGTATGTGCCCTGACTGGGAATTGAACCCACAGCCCAGGCATATGCCCTGACTGGGAATCAATCTGGCGACCTTTTGCTTTGTGGGACAATGCCCAACTAACTGAGCCACACCAGTGAGAGCGTAACAATTTTAAAACACATTTTTATAAATTGTGCTCACTATAATTTCCCTTACTTTTTATAATGTTGTAGTCATGTGTGAAATATGATTTTGGAATTAGTAATAAGTAGACAATTAGTTACATTTAAATGATGTGTCCGTGAACTTGTTTATTTTCTTGGTGTATCCCTCCCTCTTGCCATATATTTTTAATAATGTAATTATATATTTTCTTCTTTCAGTTTTTAAAATATACTTTGTTTTACCCAAAATCTTATTTCAACATGTAATGAATATTAAAATTTGGAGATATTTTACATTTTTTTGTACTAAGTCTTCAGAGACCACAGCAATTTCATCTCAGTGATTCTAACCACGTTTCAGGTGCTCCATAGGTACGTGTGACTAATGGCTTCTGAATGGAGGGTGTAGTCATAAATAGAGGAGAGCTTGATATTGGCCTTTCTCTAGGGTAGATAATGTATTTGACATGTTTTAGTGTCTCTTACCAACAGTTTACCCTATTTACCTTAACTAGTTACCCCCCTATTTATTTTCCTTTTTATAATGGCCTTGGGCTTTTTGTTGAGGATTAATTTTTAATCTTATTCTAAGTCCAGGTAGCTGTGGAGCTGACTCCACTTTCAGTTCCCTAGGGGCATGTCACTCAGATCCTTACAGTACTCCTGTCCAGAGTTCGACACTCTTCCTAAGATTTCACGTATAGAATGGTTTCTTCTTAACTGTGAGATGTGAGCCTAAGAGCAAGAAGGGTCTGTTGCTGTAGCAACCACCTTGAGGCAGTAGGCAGTATGAGTTCTGAGGCCAGAGCCAGCACTGAGAAAGGGAGAGAGGGAAGTTAGGCCTTTGCCATAAGATTTCTGAGAGCTCTATATTACTCCATACTCAAAACCAAGGAGAATGTTTAGAAGATTGATAAAATTCCTTTTTTTGTTCAAGCCAGTGTACACTGGGTTTTAGAAAGTTCAAGTTTGACTACAATTTGGATAAGAGGTATAGATCAGGGAAGCCCATCCTAAAATAGCCTTTGGCCTTAGAATGCCCTACAGAACAGGGTTCTTTTGGGCTGCCAATAAGAGGGTTTCAACCAGTTAGAAATCAGGACAAGTTGTGATTCCCGACCTCAAATGTTTGGCTTGACTTTTTGACAAGGGTTGGTCAGATCTCTTGGTGGGGCAGATATTGAAGGAGTCAATCTAATTGAAGTGAATAATAGTGATTGTACTGCCTATTACTCAAAGAAGGGGATCAGAAGTGCAATTAATTTATTCTCCCTGGGGTGTTCTGATTGAATTTTATTGCTTTGCCTGTGAGTATAGAGCTTAATGTGATCAGCTTTTACTGAATTTAAAATCTCTTGTATTTTAATGGCTTTTAACTGTGAATTCTTTAATATTTTTCTTTTGAAAGCAAAGTTCCTCTGTAAGAAGTATGTAAGTAAAGTAAGCTTACCATAATCATTGAAATAATGCCAATCTATATGAAGAAAAAATTCATTTCTCATTTTCTTTTGCTACTTTCTACTCATCTCAGCGTTAACAGCCTGTTGTATCCTTTCAGACCCTCTGAGCTCAAAAATGGAAATAGAAATAATAGAAGTATACATTTAAATATACACATATTTAAATAAATCCTAATTTATATTTTATATAAATTCTTTATACCATATCAATTACTTTAGAATTTTACTTTTGTAAGGGAGACAGATAGGATCAGTCAGGCAGTCAGTCAAGCAGACACACAGAGTCTAACAGAGACATACAGAGTTCACTGGAGTCTGACAGAGATCCACAGGCTGGGGCACAGAAATAGAGACAAAGACAGGTGCAGTAGGCCCCACAGAAACAGAATCAGTCAATATCTATCACTCTCACTCACTCACTCTCTCTCTCTCTCTCTCTCTCTCTCTCTCTCTCTCTCTCACACACACACACACACACACACACACAATACTTTCATTGTGTTAAAAATTCACTTGTGTTCCACCTGTTCATTCCCACCCCTGGAAACCCTGGCAGCCACTGAAGTTTTTACTATCTTCGTAGTTTTACCTTTTCCAGAACATCATTTAGTTGGAAACATATAGTATTTAGTCTTTTCAAATTGGCTTCTTCACTTAGTACAGTAATATTCATGTAAGTATGCCCCACGGATTTTCATGGCTTTGTACACCTTTTTTTTAAATTTTATACATTTTTAGTGTTGATTAATATTTCACTGTCTAGATGTACCACAGTTTATTCATTCACCTATGGAAAGACATTTTGGTTGCTTTCCAATTTTGGTGATTATTAATTAATACAGCTGCTATAAACTTTTATGTGCAGGTTTCTGTATGGACCTAAGTTTTCAGCTCTTTTGGGTAAATATCAGGGAGTGATTGCTGGATCATATGGTAAGAATGGGTTTGGTTTTGTAAGAAACTTCCACATACTCTTCAGAAGCTGCTGTATCATTTTGTATTGTCACAAGTGGTGAATGGTGGGTGGTTCCTTACCAGCATTTGGTATTGTATTTAGGATTTTTGCCATTCTAATAAGTATTTATGATATCCCATTATTGTTTTAATTTGCCATTTGTCATTTCTCTAACGAAATATGTTCAGAATGTTTTCATATGTTTATGTGCCATGTGTGTATTTTCTTTGGGGACGTGTCTCTTCATATCTTTCACCCACTTTTTAATTGGATTGTTTAAGACTAATTTGTATATTATTGATTTTTAAGACTTCTTTGTATATGTATATTCTCCTAATGGTGTCTTTCTCAGAGCCAAAGTTTTGTATTTTAATGAAGTCCAACTTCTTCCACAAGGAGACCATTTCTTCTTTACAGGTTATGATCTTGGTCTTGAATCTACGGAGTCATTACCAAATCTGTGTTCACCTACATTTTCTCCTATGATATCTTCTAGGAGTTTTACAGTTTTGAATTTTAGCCTTAGGTGTGTGTCCATTTTGAGTTAATTTTTGTGAAATGTGTATGGTCTGTATGTAGATTCTTTTTTTTTTTTTAATGTCTATGTTTACTGATTCCAGCATTTGTTGAAAAGATTATCCTTTTGCTATTGAAGTGTCTTTGCTCTGTTGTCTAAGATAAGTTGACTTTTTTTTAAGGGCCTGTTCATGGGCTTTCTGTATATTAATCTGCTTGTCTGTTCTTTTGCTGATTCTACGTTGAATTGATTATTGTAGCTTTACAATAAGTTTTGATGTCAAATAGCAACAGCCCCCTAACTTCATTCTTCTTTAATACTGTATTCAATATTGGGTTCGCTATCCAAGATCTTTTGCCTTTCTACATACGAACTTTTTCAGTTTGTCAATATCCACAAAATAACTTGCTGGGATTTTTATTGGGATTGTATTAAATGTATTGATCTATTTGGGAAGAACTGACATCTTGACAATATTGAGTCTTACATGCACACAGAACATTTCCATTGTTTAGAGCTTGGTTTCTTTTATCAGAATTTTATGGTTGTTCTTATATAGCTCTTTCACATATTTTGTTAGATTTATACCAGATTTATACCTGAGTTTTTGTTTTTGTTTTGTTGTTGTAAATGGTGAAATGTTTTTAATTTCAAACTCCAATTGTACATTGCCAGTATGTAAGAAAGCAGTTACCTTTTGTATATTAACGCTAGACCTATATTAACCTTGTTATAGTTGCTTATTAGTTCCAGTACTTTTTTGTTGAAATTAGGATTTTCTACATAGACAACTGTGTCATTTGTGAACAAAGACATTTTATTTCTTCCTTCCTAATCTGTATACCTTTTACTTAATTTTCTTGTCTTCATTTGCCAGGTACAATGATGAATAGAAGTGATGAGAGGGGATATCCTTGGCTAGTTGACATTAGTGGAAGTTCTCTACTATTAAATATATTAGTACAGGTTTTAGTAGATATTCTTCATCAAGCTGAGGAAGTTCTCTGTTGTTCCTATTTTGTAAGTTTTGTTTTGTTTGGTTTTTTTTTTTCATCATGAGTGTTTGCTGGAATTTGTCAGATGCTTTTGTGCATCTATTGCTATCATGATACAGTTTTCCTTTGTTAGTCTTGTTGATGTCATGGCTTTCGTTAATTCATTTTTGCCTTGCATACCTGGAATAAATCTCACTGGGAAATGGTATATAATTCTTTTATTACATGTTGGATTCAGTTTGCTTATATTTTGTTAAGGATTTTTACATATATGTTCATGAGAAACTGGTTAGCTTTCTTTTCTTGTAGTGTCTTTGTCTGGTTTTGATACCAGAGTAATGCTGGCCTCATAGACCAAGTTTGGAAATAATCTGTCTCCTTGTATTTTCTGGAAGAGATTATAGACAATTGGTATAATATCTTCCTTAAATTTTTGATAGAATGCATCAGTAGATCCATCTGATCCTGGTACTTTCTATTTTGGAGGGTTACTAAGTATTGATTAATTTTCTGCAATAGGTATACGAGGTCTGTCCAGACGGTATCTAGCCATGTAATATGAAAAATAGAGACATTTACTGAAGAAGATACAAGATACAAGAAACGTTGTACATGGGACAGTGAAGCCACAGTCCTCTTTAAAGAAGCCACCTTGAGACCTCACACAGTTCTCCCATTGCCATCAACTGCCCTGTAGTATTTTCCTGAATCTCATCGATGGTCTGAAATGTCTCCCCTTTCAAAGGTGATTTTAGTTTTGGGAAAAGCCAGAAGTCCTAGGGTGCCAAATCTGGCCTGTAAGGGGGCTGTGTCACCTGGGTGATTTGATGTGACACCAAAAAACTCTGCATAAGATGTGATGCATGAGCAGGCGCGTCTTCATGATGAAGTTGCTAATCACCAGTTGTGCATAGCTGTGGGCTTCTGAATCATCTGAATAGATTCTGCAGAGGAATGTTCAAGCTTAATGCAAAATTTGATGCAGGTTTGTTGCTCTACTGGCTTGGTCATTTTGAATATGACAACCACACAGTACACATGCTCAGTCAATGGCAACTTACCACCCTCACTGACTAGTACAGTGAAGTTGTCATTGTTCACACATGTACATTTCAGTCCACTCTCCTTGGTTGCCAGGTTACACTGATGTCATGCAAACTGTTCTTGTTATATTAACAATGGCTGGACATTTTCTGGACAGACCTTGTAGGCCTATTGAAATGATCTGTTTTTCCTTGTGTTAGTTTTGGTAGATTATGTCTTTCAAGGTATTAATCTGTTTTATCTAGATTATCAAATTTATGGGCATTCAGTTCATATATTTCTTTACCATCCTTTTAGTGTTCTTGGGAGCAATAGTGATGACCTGATACTAGTAATTTCATTTCTAATATTAATAATTTGTATCTCAATCTGGCTACAGGTTTACCAGTTTTATTGATCTTTTCAAAGAATCAACTTTTAGTTTTGTTGATTTTTCTCTTTTGAGTTCCTGTTTTCAATTTCATTGAAGTCAGTTCTAATTTTTATTTTGTTTTTCTGATTCCTTGTAATTTAATTTGCTTTTTCCCTAGTTCCTAAAGGGAATAGTTAGGTTGTTGATTTTAGATCTTATTTTCTAATACATTTATTCAGTGCTATAATTTCTCCCTAAGGAATAGCTTTGCTGTATCCTGTATATTTTAGTTAAGTTGTGTTCATTTTAATTTATTTTAAGATATTTTAAAGTTTCTTTTTAGACTTTTTTTTGACCCATGTCATTTAAAAGTTTTGTGTTTTTTTTAAACTCCAAGTATTTTGTGTTTTTTCAGCTATCTTCCTATTACTGATTTTAGTTCAATTTCATTGTCTCATATATACCCTGTATGAAAATGTTTTCTTTTAAAATTTTTTAGGTAAGTTTTATGGCCCTTCGTGTGCTTTGTGTTTGTGAATGGTTCATGTGAATTTAAGAAGAACATATATTTTGCTATTGTTGGAGGAAGTATAATACAGAATCATATATAGAAATCATTTCTATCTGTGTAGTTCTTTCATTTTTTTCCCGATGTATTTTGGCAGCCATTTGTAAGGAGTGAACACATTAAGGGTTGTTCTATCTTCTTGGAGAATTGACCTCTTTATCATTAGGTAATGCCCTCCTTCATTCCTGATAACTTTCCTTGCTCTTAAGTCTGCTCTCTCTGAAATTAATGTAGTTACTTCTGTTTTCTTTTGATTAGTGACAGTATGGTATAGCTTTCTCCATTCTTTTAATCTCTCTGTGTGTATTTAATGTGGATATTTTGTGGGCCACATAATAGTTGGGTCTTATTTTTTTTATCCACTTTACTAGTCTGTATTTTAATTGGTATAAACATTGGCATTTAAGGTGATTATTCATACAGTTAGATTAATATCTACCATATTTGGTAATGTTTTCTATTTGTCATCTTTTTAAATTTTGCTTCCACTCTTTCTGCCTTCTCTGGTCTTAGTTAAGCTTCTTATATGATTCCTTTCTTTTCTCCTTTATTAGCCTATCAGTTGATGCTTCTTTTTAAAATTATCTTTAATTGATTGTCCTTGTGTTCACAATATACATTTATAGTTTGTCTAAGCCTGATTTTTGTTTTCTTCAAGGTGAATTTTAGAATTATTTTGTCAAGTTGAATGTCTCTTCAGCAAAAGAAAACAAATGTCACTGGTTTTCTATTGAAATTGCATTAAAATACAAATTTTACAATTTGTTATTTCTTAAGAATTTGTATAATTCTTGTTAAAGTTTATTCCCAGTTATTTGTAGTATAATTTTTTCTATTGTGGAACCATTTAAATTTTATTTATAAATGAATTGTTGTTGGCATATATGAAATCTTCTGCTTTTTATATATGATTTTCTCTAACTCAAGCTGCTCTCTCTTTTTATTCTTTTGGATTTCCAGGACAGTCATTATATCAACCAAGAGTTATGTTTTCGTCCCTTTTAATATTTATATTTTGTCTTTATTGTATTTGTTCTGCATGTGGTATTTGCTTTGGGCCTCACTAGTTGTAGTTAATTATGGTATATGTATATACATAAGCAACTGCGTTGGACCCCAAAACAAAAACAAAACAGAACAACTGCAGCTCCTTAAAAGGCAACCTTCTTGAAAATTTATTCTATAATCTCTGCTGTAATCCTGTCTCTCATACTCAGAGCCTGAACCTGCAATTTGGCTTCTGACACTATTCCTTTACCTAGGACCTTTTAGAACACTAATAATGTTAAGTACTACCAAATCAAATGTTTGCTTTTCATTTTCCATGTTATTTAACCGTGCTTCAGTATTTGATAACACTCGCCTAGCCTCAGTTCAGGGAACCCACCCCTTCTGATTTCTTTTACTCCCTCATTCTGGCTTTTCATCCGCTACATGCATCTTAAATGTGAAGAAACTTGTGACATCCACATATCACTAAATATAGGTGTAGCACTAATTTTACATATTTTAAAAAGTGTATCACTATAAAACAATAAAAACATACTAAAAAAACAAAAAATATTTATATTTTGTCTTTAATTTTATTAACTTCTAAGACAGTTAGTAGTGATGAATGTTTTCATTTGGTGTGTAACACCTGACATTTTATCAATAAATGTATCATTAGTTGCTGGTTTCAGAGAAGTTATCACTATAAGCTTTTAAGATTACTATGAGATCTTTGCCTTGTTTTTAATTAGAAACTGATTGTAAACTATTTTCAGATGTCTTTTTTTTAGCATATTGATACTTTTTTCCTCTGACAAATAGATATATTGAATTTTATTAGCTTTTCTATTTTGAATTGCTAAACTAAACTCTCCTTAATTTGTATATTTTTTGACACAGCTTTGGATTCAATTTGTACAAGTTTTATTTAGGATTTTTGAATCTCTTCCCATAAGTACAGTTGTGTATGTGCTACATTATGTTAGGTTTTGTTAGCAGGATTAAGCTGGTTTCATAACAGAGTTGTAATTTGTATGCTTTCAAATGCTCTGCAGCTGTATAGACAGAATTAAGATATGTGGGAGGCTTAAAGGAAGTCATCTAAAGGTTAACTAAGGTCAGATTTTTTTTTCTTTATTAAAAACAATTCTTTGACCACCTTTAAGTTTTCTTTAATGAGCTATACTAATTTTTTTTGCTGCTTCTGCTGAGAGACAATTTGTTTATATTAAACTGTTAGGAATTTATTTTACATTAATTATACCCAGAAACTGTGTAATGTGAAAAGCAACAGGATTGATTTTATATCATAAGAATTTTGTTTATGAGATGCAAGTGGGGTTAGATCCTTGGGATGTATTTATTGACATTAAGTTCAGAAAGAAAGATGGACATTATTAAAGTGACAAAGTAGCATTTCTTTACGCGGATTAAGAAAAGTTGTAAGAATAAAAATCTTTAATATTTTATTTCTGTCCTTAGGTGCATTTTATCTGGTGTTTGAATATATGGACCATGATCTGATGGGACTACTGGAATCAGGCTTGGTTCATTTTAATGAAAATCACATCAAGTCATTTATGAGACAGCTCATGGAAGGTCTGGATTATTGTCATAAGAAGAACTTTTTGCATAGAGATATTAAATGTTCAAATATTCTTCTGAATAATAGGTATGAGATGAGTTTGATATATATGTTCATAATGAGTTTTATATAATGTATACCTTGATTTTGTTAAAAGGATTCATAATTTAGATTACAGTTGACCCTTGAACAACTGGGGGGCTAGGGGTGCCAAATCCCCACCCACTGACCCCCACACACACACAAGTGAAAATCTGCGTGTAACTTTTAACTCTCCAAATACTTTACTGATAGCCCCCTTTTGTCTGGAATCCTTACCGATAACTTAAATTGTTGATTAACACATATTTTATGTTATATGTAGTATATATTGTATTTTTACAATAAAGGAAGGTAGACAAAAGAAGTGTTATTAAGTAAACATAAGGAAGAGAAAGTACATTTACAGTGTTTATTGAAAAAAAAAAACTGCATATAAGTTGACCCGTGCAGTCAAAACCTGTGTTGTTCAAGGGCCAACTGTATTTCATTGCTCAAACTATTATAACATAATCAACAACATTACAGCTTGTGGTATTTCTGAATTTGTGTTTAATATACTATAGTTAATTAACTTCTAATAATAGTTTATAATGTACATAAAATAATACTTAGCTGACTTTCTTATTTGATTATCATTCAAATAATATGAACACATCCTCTGATAATTGATAATATGATTTTAGCTTTGGAATAAGACTAGACTGTAGAATTTTTTTAATTTACTGTTTTTTAAAACAGTCTTCACAGGTTTAAAGTGGACTGTTTTCAAGTGTATACATACACACACATATATTTATATACACGCATACATACAAAGCTTATGTTGAACCTGACTGGTGTGGCTCCATGGGTTGGGCACTGTCCTGCAAACTGAAAGATTACCAGTTCGATTCCTGGTCAGGGCATATGCCTGGGTTGTGGGCTGGATTCCTGGTTGGGGATGTGCAAGAGGCAACCTATTGATGTTTCTCTCCCTCTCTTTCTCCCTCCCTTCCCTTTCTTTAAAAATAAATAAATAAATAAAATCTTTTTAAAATGTTGAATATTTTACTGGCAGCATAATGTGAACACTGATGATTCTATTTTAATTGGTATTATTTGTTAGTTTAAGTGAAGCATGCCTGGTCCTATTTTGGTTAGTATAAAGTGTTCCATGCACCTAGCCCCTCTAAGAACAGGAAAATTAAACATAAATTTAAAACAATGTGATTTATTTCTTGAACGTTATTGACTTGAGAAAGTAATTTGTCTTATTACTAAGTGTAGAAATTGTCTCGTTTTCTCTTTTTTTTTTGAAGTGTATTTTTAAAAATAGGAGCTAAAAGTACTGAAATGCTGTTATGCTAGTACTAATAAAAATAGTACCAGTATTATAGTAGCTAAAATTCTCCAAAGAAAAATACTAATTTTTTACCTTATCTTATCCTGAGTTTACCAACTTGCCCTATAAGACCTTGGGTACTGCAGTGTGGTCAGAGTTAAAGTATATATAAGTAAATTTTTGATTAGTTCTACGAATGGAGTATGAATGTGTATGACCAATTCAAAGTAGACTAATAAGCTTTATTCATTTTGTTTTACCAGAGGGCAAATAAAACTTGCAGATTTTGGACTTGCTCGATTATATAGCTCAGAAGAAAGGTAAGAGTACTTTCAAATGAAAATTATAGGTATTACAGACCAGTTTCAGAAGCTATAGTATAAGAACACTGTATTAATAGTTTATTTTTTAAGAAAAGGGAAGTTTATTTTTTATGGTTAAATGCATGGGATAATACAATTTTATGCCATAACTGGGTAGACTATTTTAATTACAAAATTTTATACATTTATGTTAATTTAAAAATAATTATGTTTTTAACACTTAGAAGTCAATATAATTTGTTTTAAAATGTGGCATTTTAAATGTAACTTAAGTGAACTTAGGAATTTTTTAGATGTTTATACTTGTTTCTAATGCAGATTGAGACATCAAGACATTGGTAATTTTTCTGTTTAGTGAAAACCTTGGTATATGCTTTTTATTTGCATATTTAAACTTATAAACTTTAATTATTTTGAACTTCCTTTTTCAAAGTTATTATATCTATCATTGTTTGGTTGTTTTAAAGTCCCTGGAATCTTTTATTTAAACAGGCTTATAAGGAAGTTAGTTCCATGTACAACTTCTCTGTGTGGAGCTTCTCTGGTTAAAGTTGGCATGTGTATCCCACTTTGGTACTTTTGTGCCTGGTGGTAGTGAAATATGACTTGTCTTATTAGAACTAATATGGAATTTAGAAATATTTTTGTGAAATAGTGGCTTTTATGTAAATAAACTGTGGTATTAACTGAGTTTAATAAAACTCTAGGTTAATTCATTTCTTTCCTGTCAACATTATTTCTTTATTTTTAGATACACAGTGATGGGCAAAAGTAGATTATAGTTGTTTGTATGGAAAACAATACAATAATTAATAAACAATAATATGTTCTGGCTCAGTGGATTGAGTGCTGGCCTGTGAACCCAAGGGTGGCTGGTTCAGTTCCCAGTTGGGGCACATGCCTGGGTTGCAGTCCAGGCGCCCAGTACGGGGTGCATAAGAGGCAACCACACATTGATGTTTCTCTCCCTCGCTTTCTCCCTCCCTTCCCCTGTCTTGAAAAATAAATAAATAAAATCCTTTAAAAAAAAATACAAAAATTGACTGTTTCATGTACTCCCACCTATAAATCTACTTCAAATAAAGCTCTAGTTTAGCCAATTTCTTTCCTGTCAGACAGGATTGTTTCTTTATTTTTAGATATATATTTAATTATGATATTCTTTTATATGGCAACTCTATAATTTCTTTAGTGTAACCTTATTTAATATAAAGAAATATTAGTTATTTGGAATTCTTAGAAAGAGATATTTTTACTTTCACTGAATCTTTGCCAGTTTCAGGCTAGTTGAGAAAACCCTCATTTGAATTTTTTAGTCAAAAAATTTGTTTATTTTTGAATGTTGCAGTGCCTGTGCCATTCTGAAAATTACTTTCATTGTTTAGTATCTAAAGGTTTTTAAATGGTGTGTTTTGGATGCATTTGAGTACCATGAAACCCCGCAGAACCTATGGTGTGGATGGGTTGTTATGGATATAGCTACAGCCCCCTCAGCATATGTTAGCAGAGCTTTTTTGCTATTGTTTGTTTTACCCACTACACTTCTAATTAATTTTTAAAGAAAGTATTGTATGGCTGGTTTTTGTTTAAGTTTAAAATTGCTCTAGAACTTAAAAGCTATAACCCTCATTTTGTACTTGAGAAAACTGAGACCCAGAAAGGGTTGAGTGACTTTAAAGATCAAAAAATATTTGTTGGCAGAGTCAAGGTTTCAAACTCCTGATTTTTTATTCTTTCTATAATATATAATGGTGCCTCCTGGTAGAACTGAAGGACAAAAATGAATTGGTCCAGATGTGCATTTAATCCAACATTTCACTTGATGTCTGTTTTCTTGAGTGGCTAAATTTCAGTGCCTAGTCCTCAGGGGAAAATTTACTTAATTAGGGATTCTGTCTCCTTAGCTGGTTAATTGAGATTTCAGTGTATTTAGATTATCCTTTCATAATACAGTATGTGCTTGTCATACTTGAATATAAATCCACTTTTTTTTGTTTTTATGTTACCTTTTAGTGTAGATGGAGAACAGCTAAATTACCATTTTCCATCTCAGATTCATTCATTCATTCCTCACCCAAGAACCTTTTTTCATTGCTTTTAGAGAGAGAGGAAGGGAGAGAGGAATGAGAGAGAGAGAGAGAGAAAGAAACAGAAACATCGACTCAAAAGAGAAAGCATCGATCGGTTGCACCTGGATTGGGGACCAAAGGTGCCCTGACCAGGGATCTAACCCACAACCCTTCAGTTATAGGACTGATGCTCCAAACAGCTGAACCATACTGGCCAGGGTTGTCTTGGATCCTTTTCATGCAGATGTATGTTCACATTGAAATAGATACATTCCAGAAAAACTGACCGAAGAGCCAAATTTTATCTATCAAACCTTTTAAGGTGGAATGTTGGCTGTACAATGAGTGTGGTATGTTCACTGAGCCATGGTCCTCATTGCCTTGCTCAGTTAATATGGGAATTTTGAGCTCAGAGAAGAAAATAAAAATCTCATAACTTTACATTTTTACATAATGTATACTGAAATTTTCTGCTTAATAAAATCTGTAAGATAAAAAATTTGGTGTATCATTTTGTTTTATAAGTAAATATTCTGTCTTTCAGGGGTTTATATACTCTTCTAATGCTTTTTCAGATTTGAATAATTACAATTTCTTTAAAATCTGTTAGAGAAGTAGGCTTATTTTAACGGAATGGCTTTAAAATACATATATTGTTCGAGTAAAATTTAATATAACTGATTTCCAACATATTGAAACCTGCCTTTAACAGATTTTATTCTCTTGTCTCAAGTTTTCTAGATATTTGTTGAAATAAACAGACAGCAAATCATTTTTCATTCATATTTCTTAGTTATTATAAGCAGAAAGGTGGGGCTTTGCTATAATACATTCCCATCCAATGTTAAGCCACTTTGAGGTATTTTCTAAGTAATTAGCTATAGACAGAAAAATTAAAGTATTCAAGAAATTATTACAGGGTATATATGTTTAAAAATGGAGCAGATTCAGCTTTCCACTCTAATGGCATCAACCACATCTCTTACTCATTTGATTTTGAATATCTTTTTTGAATTTGAGGAAAACTGGAATGGAGTTACAGCTGATATGGAGGATTTGAACATTGAGGGCATGTGACCAGTATGGATCTCCTCTGTCATATGTACTACATCATAAAGAATGAGAACTACTGGGTTAAAATTAGAAGAAAAATGATTCCTTTAAACTTAAAGAATCATTTTCTCCTTTTGAACATCTGTATTCATACTTTGTCTAACCTGGCATTGGGAAATGCAGATCTCGAGAACAGAGGCTTTTTTTTGCCCCATTTCTTTTTTCGTTTGTTTTTAATATATTTTATTGATTATGCTCTTAGAGTTGTCCCATTTATTTCCAGCATTCCCCTCCTTAGTTCATGTCCATGGGTCATACATATAAGTTCTTTGGCTTCTCCATTTACTAGATTATTCTTAACCTCCCCCTGTCTGTTTTGTACCTGCCATTTATGCTTTTTATTCCCTGTATCTTTTCCCCGATTCTCCCCCCACCCCTCCCCACTGATAACCCTCCACGTGTACTCCATTTCTGTGATTCTGTTGCTGTTGTAGCAGATTGCTTAGTGTGTTTTTGTTTTTGTTTTTTTAGGTTCAATTGTTGATAGTTGTGAGTTTCTTGTTATTTTACTCTTCATATTTTTGGTCATCTTTTTCTTAGATAAGTCCCTTTAATATTTCATTTAATAAGGGCTGGTGATGATGAACTCCTTTAACTTTACTTTATCTGGGAAACACTTTATCTGACCTTCCATTCTAAATGATAGCTTTGCAAGATAGAGTATACCTAGAGGCAGGTCCTTGCCTTTCATGACTTTGAAAACTTCTTTCCACCCCTTCTTGCCTGTAAGGTTTCTTTTGAGAAATCAGCTGATTATCTTAGGGGAACTCCTTTGTAGGTAACTGTCTCCTTTTCCCTTGCTGCTTTTAAGAGTCTTTCCTTATCTTTAATCTTGGGTAATGTAATGATGATGTGCCTTGGTGTGTACTTTCTTGGGTCCAACTTCTTTGGGACTCTCTGAGCTTTCTGGACTTCCTGGAAGTCTATTTCTTTTGCCAGATTGGGGAAGTTCTTCATTAATTTTTCAAGTAAGTTTTCAATGTCTTGCTCTTCCTCTTCTCCTGGCACCCCTATGATTCGGATGTTGGAACGTTTAAAGTTGTCCCAGCGGTTCCTCAGGCTCGCCTCTTTTTTTTTGTATACTTGTTTCTTCATTCTGTTCTGGTTGAATTTTATTTTTTCTTTCTATTCCAAATCGTTGTTTTGAGCCCCGGATTCCTTCCTTTCACTGTTGGTTCCCTGTATATTTTTCTTTATTTCACTTTGCATAGCCTTCACTTTTTCCTCCCTTTTGCGACCATACTCCACCATTTCTGTGAGCATCCAGATTATCAGTGTTTTGAACTGTGCATCGGTTAGGTTGGCTATCTTTCTTCATTGCTTAGTTCTGTTTTTTTGGAACTTTGATCTGTTCTTTTGTTTGGGCAGGTTTTTTGGGAGGGCGGGGTCTCTGCCAGCCTGTTTTGTTGTGAGGGGTGGAGCCTTAGGTATTCGTGAGGGCAGGGCAACCTGTGTCACTGTCTTGTGGCGCTATATGTTGGGGAGAGGTCTGAGAGGGAACAGTGCCACTTGCTTGGCTCTTGGCTGGCTTTCAGTCACTTCCCCTGCTACCCACAAGCAAGTTGGGCCCTTCTGGTGCTGATTCCCAGGTGGGTGTGTTTGTGTACGTTCTAGGACCCTGTGGGTCTCTCAAACGAACTCTCCCGTGAGACTGGCAGTTTCTCCTGAGACTGGTAGGTTTTTACTGGTAGAGGTTTTGAGGCGTCCTTTTCCCTCACTGGAACCCTGGGTTGCATGGTCTCTCTCACTCCCCAGTTGTTCCTCCTGGTTTATCTGGAGGCAAATGTGGGACCGCCAGGTCCACCAGGCCTCAGCCTTGCCCACCCCCATCTGCCAGCCACAGGCTTGCTGTCTGTCCTCTCTGCCCAGGCTGCCTGTCTCCACCCCTCCTACTTGTCTGGATGAATGTTTCTTCTTCAACTCCTTGGTTGTCGGACTTCCATACAGTTCTATTTTCTGGCAGTTCTGGTTATTTTTTGTTTTTAAATTGGTCGTTGTCCTTCTTTTGGTTGTGCGAGGAGACAAAGTATATCTATCTACACCTCCATCCTGGCTGGAAGTCTCAAGCTGCTTCCCCATTTTCTTTACTTGGTTCATTTTTTTCAGTAACTATTTTAAGTCTAACCTTTCCTATGACTTTAGCCAGAATGATATTCTGTCTTTGAAGTTTTTATTTTAGCAGGTTGCTCCAGTGCTTTTCTAAATGATGGAGTATCTTTTTCTCTTTATGTGACTGTTCCATATAAAAAAAAAGTATGTGCTTTTGCTGTAAGTTGAAATTAATTTTATTTTCTAGAGATAACTTAGCACATTTACTTTTTTAATGCAAGAAATATAAAACCCTTAGGCTTAAATGGGGAATCTTTGGCTTTCGTCCTGATGCTGCTGTTTAATTAGTTGTGAACATTGGTCAAGTCACTTAATCTCTCCAGACCTCATTATTTTCAGCTTTAAGCTGAAGGATATAAAATCACTAAAATTATTATTTATAAGGTATTGAAAAACATCTTTCATGGTTCTAAAAATTAACTGTGATCAAAACATTTTAGAATGCAATATCGCCATCTAGTGTCTTTTCATAAAATTGTCATTAAAAGAAAAGCCGAATTACCCAAAGCTCTATATGTAGGTGTAAATGGAGGAAGAGAGGTATTGCCTATTTGGTACTTGTTTAAGGACTAGGTGAGTTATATTCATGATAAAATTACCTCCTTAATGCTGATCTTATTACTTGTGTTCTTGCCTTTTCACTCAAGCTAGAATGGTAGTTAAAGACAGGGACTGTATTTTAAACTTTTGTATTTTACATGTCCTAAAATTTAAAATACATTCATAGTAACTATTTCATTAATTTTTATCTGGAAAAAGGATATCCTGATCTGGAGGACCCTCCTGGTATAGATTAGTTCAGAGAACTTTGGGATTCTAGGTACTACAAAGAATCTTCTGGGAGACCCTGGAAAATATTGGAACCAGGGTAATATAAACGATCACTCATAATTTAAATAACAAATAATGTGACTAAACAAGCTTCAGAAATGGAAATCTCATTTAGTTCACTGATGTAACTGTAATTTAACAAGATTAAATTGTACTTCTTTGGCCCTGATAAAGTAGGTTACATTTTGATCATATAAAATGGGAAAGGTAATTTAATTTTTTATGGTACAATGTTACCACTCATGTAGGAGAAATCTCATCAGTTCCCTTAATGCTGAAGACTTAAAAACTGAATTTCAAACCTTGATCCTTTTTCTGATCACTGAATTTGTGTGTTTACTGGACATATATCTCCTCCTAGATGATTTAAGTACCTTAAACCTATTGCTATGAAACCTATCTTCACATCTCCTTGAAAAGCCTTTTTTCCTTATTCCACACTTTAGGTAAAGGTATTCAGTCATTCTCACATGTAGATATGTTACATATAGACCATTGCAAAGGAAATATAATTGGTTTTTCTGCGTCTGGTCTTTCTCCTAACATTCATTTCCCCTGCCATTCTTATCAACTACTGTCCCCTGCCCCCCAGATAATAGCATTGTTGAACTATTTGCACTCCCCTAAACAATCTGAGCTCTTGATTACCTTTGTGAATCTGTGCAAGTTGTTTTCTTTTATATGGGATTATACTTTCCATTACTTCAATCTGACAAATTTTATTTTTCTCTCCATTGTGCAGTTTTGGCGTTACCTCCTTTGAAATCTTCCCTGAATCCCACAGACAGCATTGACACATCTTCTTTCCTTTATGTGTCCAGAGTACATTATTCATTTTTTTGTTGTACTTAGAGTTCATTATTATAATTTATATCTATGTTGTCACCAGATTTTAAGTATCTAAACAGCTACAACCATGACTGGTTGCTCGTTTGATCCAGGCATCTGTTAGTGCCTATACAGTGCTGAGCTTAGAATTTTAGTGTTTGTTGTTTATAAAGAAAGGAGCAAACTTGGCTAGCATTTGTGCATGGAACTTTATTATATAGTTTCCTTTCACAAGTTATTTTAAGGGAAAGCAGTCCTGAGAGATGGGTGGTATAGATATCATTATTCTTACGCATGTTTTATATACAAAGAAATTAAGGTTTAGAAAACTTAAGTGTATTTCCAAGATCACACAGTTAGTAAGTGGCAGAGCTAAATAAGAATTAAACTTGGATCCTTTGGCAGAAAGGCTGTTTATTTTCATTATATTGGAGTGCTTCCCTCGTTAGACTCTGGATCTAACCTTAATTACCTAAAAAATGTCTCAACAGGTGCTCAAGGGGCCCCTAAAGTCTGCTTTGGAGATAAATGGCAGTTTGTTAAGAGTTTTTTTGTACCAAATAGTCTGCTGAATTTTATTGTCTCTGTTATTTTGCCTTTCAAATATGATACTTTATTTTTGCCAAATGATATATGCTTATTTAATGTTCAGCAAGTTAGCAAGTGTGTGATATTTTCATTTCTGAATCTTCCTTAAAGTTTCTTAAATATGTAATGAGTTTTATAAGAGAAATATTTTGATAACATCAAATATTTAAAATTACCTGAGATTTCACATGAAAGTTTTATCAATAAAAGTCTAATGACTTTACACTTTAATATTTTGTTAGCCACATTAAGATAGATGGTTTAAAATGAAAAGAAACTGTTTTTATTTTTAGGTGTTCCCAAACTATTTCCAAGAAATAGTTTCTGCTTTCTTTAAAAAAAACCCACAAACAAACAAACCAAAAAAACCCTGTTAATGAGATTTACAGATGAAGATATTTAATAGGAATTGAAATTCAGAGTATATAATGTTGAGACCATTATTTCTAGGTCTTTACAAAGTTTAGTTTTTAGCCATCCAAGAATAATAGCTTACTGGTATTCCTGTTTTTTTTTTGGTTTTTTTTTTTAATGTAATGGAAGAGGGATTTTGTGTGTGTGTGTGTTTTGCTATAGGTTATGGCTTACTTATAATTTAACTTTATGAGAGTAAATTGGGGTTTTTCATTTTTTATTTTTAGGTTTTCCTTTTTAAAGTGTATTAATTTGCTCTTGCTGTAATACCTAAGAACTTGACGATATGTTTTTCATTCCGAATGGATTTTTTTTTTTTTCGTGGAAAGATTGGGTAGACATCAAGAATGTAATTTTTTTTAAAAACCCATGAGAAAAAAAAATGAAGCATTGTACATGTGGTGTCACATCAGTTTGTTTTCTTTTTGTGATCTAAACAAGGACCATCTTTAGAATGTTGACAGTGGGTAGGCAACCTAGTAGACTAAGTTTGAAATGTTCATTTTTGGGAATTCTAGATTTTCATTTATTTGTCAGACTTTGGATGATATATTTTCATATTACACTAGTACAGTTTCCTGGGATTTAAATGTCCTCATTTTGAAACAGTTTCAGTGCTTTCATGTTCGTAAACACAGCATCTTAAACCTAACATGGAATATTTTCTTGATAATACTTTGAATATTTTTAAAAATATTTTATTTATTTACTTTTAGAGAGAGGGAAAGGAAGAGGGAGAATGAAAGGTAGAGAAATATTCGTGTGCAAGAGAAACATCAATTGGTTGCCTCTCACATGCTCCCAGCCAGGGACCTGGCCCACAATCCATGTGTGTGCCCTGACAGGAATCATTTAGGGACGGACCCTTCAGTTTGCGGGCCGACACCCAACCCATTGAGCCACACCAGTCAGGGCTATAAACAAGTACTAACTGAATGATTCACTTGGCTGTATTTTCTGTGAACTCCAACTATCTTGGAATTTACTTTTATGGTTAAAGTCCCTTTACCTGCATACTTTCTTGATATGTTTTATTTCCTTTATCCTTACCTGATTGATGTGAGAAACATTGGTTGCCCCCCATATACACCCTGACTGCAGATCAAACCAGCAGTCTAGGTATGTGCCCTGACCAGTAATCAAACTGCAGTCTTATAGTTTCCAAACTGCTGAGCACCCTCTCTGGGGCACTTTCTCAGTGTTTGCTTCTTCCTCATAAAACATGAAGGTAGAAAGTGATGTGTGGCACCTATTTTGTAAAATTCTGGATACATCATCAAAAGCTTCTTGACTTTAATAAAACAGTCCTTTTTATTGTTTCTTGTCAATGTTAACTTTTAAAAGTTTATTACAGACTAGTTTAAAAAGTTTGAAGTATGTGTTCTAAATGTTGCCTAGAAATTGATGTTCATATATATATATTATATAAAGTAATCTTATTTATATATTCCTTTTTCAGTAGAATGTAGTAACCTTAATTTGTGTAATTTCCCCACACAGTTCAACATGCTTCTTAAAAAAACATTGATAGACTTTTTTAAACATAAAAAGATTTTGAAATTAACTTTTTAGAGATAGATTTATATTAATTTAAATATTTTCTTGAGACTGCAGATATATGGTTGCACTTGAGTAATAGGACCGTGGGTTTCATATGCTTATGGACACTAAAAATGTTTTAGAAAACTAGTCATCATAATTTTCACAAACTTCATTCTTTCACCCAGCTGGCTAATTCATGTATGTCACCTACAGTTGCAGGGCCTTATATTAGACATTATAGACATTAGACATATATAGACATGAATGTGTCTGCCCTATGCGCAGCACTGTTCTGGGCTTTTTGTGTAGGGTTCATAATAAAGAATGGTCTCTGGGGTTTTATGCCTTTTGGGGAAGGTGGAAAGTATAAAATACAGTGTTTAATACTGTGGTTAGTATGATAAAAATTTGAGGATGTAAAATATTATAAATAGAGATTAGACTTTATGGAGATGGTTCTCAAAAGAGTTATAGGATTTGAATGAGAAAAATAGAAAAGAAATTTCAAACTTAAAGGGAATTAGGCATAAAGAGGTGAATATATTTTTAAAGCAAGATTAAGTCCAGCTTAAATAGAGTAGCTAGAGTTTAAAAGATCTTATTATAGGAAGATGAGTGATGCTGGTAAACAAACAAAAGCCAGTAAGAAAAGTACTTGAATAATGTTGAAAAATCTAATCCTAATTAGTTCTTGAAAATATGCATCTTATACTATCCTCACTTTCACAATTTATGCCAAGGTCAACTGCTTTTTTCCTGGCTTTGGCACACTGTTACTATAGTTCTGTGTGTGGGAATGGTGTGATGCTCAGATTGATGGCTTTTAGTACAAGTGTTGAAATTATTTGAAGAAATTTGGCTGGGTGGAGGCAGAGCAGTTAAGCTGCTGAGGCTTTATGCCACCTGGAACTTCAGACCTAAAGTTGACAAGAGGGAATGGCTTTATAAATTATATGCTCCTTTTCTTAATTCCGAAAACTGGTCCAGATCTAAGCCTCCCTCAGGAGGAATACAGCCTTACAGGGAAATTTCCTATGATATGTCCTTGACATCCTTGTGATTTGGAGGATATCCAGAAAGAGAGTTTTAGAACTGATCCAAGGCCGAAGTGATCATCCTGAAGTATATATCTTCAACAGTGGAAGAATTACCTCTAACTTCTTAAAGACCCTCATTACTTATGTAAATCAGCAGAACATGATTATTCTCTGAGGATTGAAAATACTTTGCCAGAGAATTTGTACTATGTGGTTCTTTGCAGTATAGATCTCAAATACTACAATCCACATTTCTGTGCTTTCTATTCACATACTAAAGTAGATTGAAATCAGTGAATGATTGCCAAAGATATGCCCAGTTGAGAACTTTGATAAGGTGGTTCCAGTTTTAACTATGTCTTGTTACATATTAGTAATTTGCCAGATTTGGTCAAAAATCAACTTCCTTTAAATAAATTAATCTCTTTAAAAGTTATTATGGAAAGGAAAAGCAGTACTGAACAGTTGAGTTGATAGACTTTTCTCTGACCAGATTACAGTTAAAACCAGCCAACTACTTTATATTTTTATATATTAAGGGAATTTTTCAGTTAATCATGTTGTTCTTAGATGTATTTTATGATTGTGTATTAGATGTTATGGCATGTCTGAATTTAGTAGGCATATAAAAGTAGTTTTAGTTGGGATTTTAGGGGTACTTTGATCAGCCATAGTATTTCCTAAGAGAATATCTCGTATTCTACCAGATACTAACTCTAAAGAGTTGGTTTCTTTCTTTTCTTTTTTTCTAAGTCGGCCATATACTAACAAGGTCATCACTTTATGGTATCGTCCACCTGAACTGCTATTGGGAGAAGAACGATATACACCAGCTATAGATGTATGGAGTTGTGGGTAAGTTAGGCTTACTGACTGGTTTAATTTATTTAAAACTTTTGTTACTGAAGTAAAATCATCATTAATTTGGTGTCGACTTTCTTTTTTTAATTAGATGTATCCTTGGTGAACTCTTTACTAAAAAACCTATATTTCAAGCAAACCAGGAACTTGCGCAACTAGAATTAATAAGGTAAGTTCATGATTGTCATATTTGCTTGGGGGTGGTTGTACTCTAGAGGAAACTTAAAACCTTTCAGACTGTTTTGAGGAGAACAGCACAGTTCTTTTCAAGGTTCTAATGACTGCTGAATGGAAGAGAAACATTAGAATGCAGGCACTTTGATACTTGCTCTCGTGAAATTAAGGATCTTAAAGTCCCTAAGTCTTTTTGTGATTAAATCAAAGGGCTTCAGTTCAAAAGAAAAGACTGGGAAGGAAGAGTAAATATGAGAGAGGAGAAAATGAATGGTAGAGTTTTGAAGTGTGACAGGATGGAAGAATTAATGTTTGGGGCTATTGTAGAGAAATACTCTTTGATATATATGTGTGCATACATGTTTATATGTATCTATATATGTATGTATACACAGCAAAATATATGCATCTGTCCACTAGCATAGGTCTTCATTATTTGGAGCCCATCATAGGACCTAGGTTATAAGGAATTAGCATACATTAGCCACCGTTTTCTTCATCTAGTATTTTAAAATAAATTACTTTTTTTAGAAGAGCTTTTTTCATATATGAGTATAATAATGTTAATTTACAGCTTGTAAGATTTTCATGAATGTTTGAAAATACGGATGAAAACTTTTTGAAAAGATACTGGTATAAGACACAGGTACTAATATACTATGACTTTTTCCTTCAACAGACTTATTGGATTAATAGATCCTTTCCATTCCTTTTGTAAATAATACTAGGTTAGATAACATGGCAAGCTGAATTTTTCCAGCTAGTAGGCTACCACTCCTTAGTAATTCTAATAACTATAAGTTACAAAGAAAAGTCAAAATTTAGAAGGTACTCAGATTGTTTTAAACCTTTGATGATATGTTATGGTTGTGGTTTGTGCAGGAAGGCTAATGCAAAATCCCATTCAATGAATACTCTGTTCAAAGAGGTCTTTGCTGTATGTCAGGAGACTGGAGAATAAATGTCCATTTATAAATTTTCAGTTACAATAAAATGTTTAAATTTTGTATCTGTGTATCTTTTTTTTTTTAAAGTGATTTCCTTTAACCATTTTTTCAGTTTGCCTATTGCTTGTCCTGATAGTATTGAATACTAGGGCATCTATTAATAATAAGTGCACATTTATTTACTCATACATGATGCAAGCACTGTTCCAAGAATTTCTCCTGAATTGGCCTCAGTTAATCTCTGTAACAACCCTATGTCTTCTTTTTAAAGTTAAGAAAATGGGACCTTACAAAGTAAAGAATTTGTCTAGAGTCAAACAACTAGTATGGTGGCAAAATTAAAATTTAAATGTACACAATTTTACCTCAGTATCTAAACCTTTAACCAATTCTCAGTACTATGTAGGAAATAAAACTTTCTGTAACCTTGTATAAAGTCAGTGTGACGCAAACACCAAATTGACAAAGAACATGAAAAATTTCTACAGTGTTAGTCCAAAAATTCTAAAGGAGAGAGTAGCCGATAGTGTCCAGCTTTTCATTAGAAACTTAACTTGCAGAAAGTCAAGTAAAGTTTATCTCAAGAATACAAGAATATTTCAGTGTTAGGAAGTCTACTCTTATAACATCATTTCAGTAGAAGTAAAATAATGTTTATCTTGATAGATGTTGAATAGACATTTGCTAGAAATATAAACTGCTAAGGAATTGTAATGGGATATTTCTAAAACATGATAAAAATATGTATCACAAACTAGAATCCTGAATAATATTTAGTAGTGAAGTACTAGAAGTAAAGACAATAATGAGAAAAGTTATCTTCTAATATCGTTATTTAAGAGTATTTTAGATGTACTAACCAATTACCTAATAGGATTAGAAAAGGCATCCAAAAAGAGGTATAGTTAGTGGAAAGATGAAGGCAGTATTGTCTTCATCTAATTTGTATATGATAACCTTGCATATATGCATGCATACAACATACAAGGAAATCACCTGAAACACCATAAATAAAAAGTTGGGTAAAATGACAAATGTTAAGAAAATCTGTGTGTACATGTGTATACACAAAAAAGAACTACTGTATATTATATACTGCTACATACATACCAAAAACAGGAGCTGTACAAAATATGAACGAATAATAGTTAGAAACATAGTGGGTATAAAGGCGCTTTTTGAAAAACCACTACCATGTATACCCCAGGAATATCGAAAACTATAACATCCCACTTAAAATTGTAAAGAAGATTTGAATAACTATTGGAGAAGCAGATCTTGTTTTCAGCTGGGAAGCCTTAATGTTTTTAAAGATGGTAATTCAGTTCTGATGAGAATTTCAAATGACATTTTTCAAAATGATGATCGATTTTAATGTTCATCCTGGAAGGATAAATATGAAAATAACCAGGAAAATTCTTAAAAAGAAGGAAAATTTGGTGTATCATGTGTTAAAAGAAAATTATAGTAACTAATAAAGCCATGTTGTACTTGCATATAGATACATAGATACATAGATAAATCGGTGGAATTATATGGGAAGTTCAGAAATAAAACAAGTTTATATGAACCTTAGATTATAATAAGACATTTCAAGTCAGGGGGATTAATTGAACCCCTGTATTTAATCAGTATTTATTGATTGCTGGTTGTGTGCCAGTTGTATCTTCAGTGCCTAGTAACTGGCACACAGCTTTTTATACTTTCTAGTTGGAGGAGACAGACAAAACAAACAATAAAATATCATGTGGTTATAAGAGTGATGGAATAAAAAAAATGATAGGAGGTAGTGTTGTAGATAGTAAGGGAATGTCTGTCCTATAAGGTATCATTTGAGCAAAAATATGAAAGAAATGAGGGAACAGCAAGGTAATAAAAATCCTGAAGCATGAGTGTACTTGAGTTATTTTATGATCATGTTAACTCAGTGAACCATATAGGAAAAGAAAGAAAGTCGGTCTGTCCGCTTATTGGGTGGGCCAAAAAGTCCTTTTAGTTTTTTCTGTAAAATAAAAGACATATTTTTCATTTTCACCAATAACTTAATTGATTTGGATATTTTGAGCTATCTCCTGCTATTGGTTTCTTCTGGGTTGTAGCCAGGGCTGCTGCTAACATCTTCCAGTGCATAAGACAACCCCACAGCAAAGAATTATTTGGCTAGAATGTCAGTGGTACCAAGAAACTTCGCAAACCATTTTTGACACATTCCATCAGTCACAGCACCTTCTCCATACACTGCACAAATCTTTTGTGTTTAGTTGCGTTTTTACCTTTTTTGCAATAATAAAGCATAATACGCCAGAAATGTTGCATATCTTCTTTCCTCTTCAGTATTAAAATAGCTGCACAAAAATTCACCATTTTGATGCTTTTTTAAGTGCACACTGATATGACAGCTGTCAATAATACAGTTTAACAAAATTGTTTCAAATGAAGTTAAAGACAACTAAGCACTACTAGAGCCATCCTATGGAAAAAAACTAAACGAAATTTTTTGGCCAACCCAATAAAAAGGAAATGGTAAATCTGGAGATACTGACATGGAAAAGCAACATAATTGCATGAAAAGAGTAGTTTTCTAGGAGGCTGTATTTGATTTGATCCCATTTAGGTAAAACAAATACATCAAGAGTCTGAATTGTTTATCTCAACGTGGACCTGTTTTACTTTCCAGTTTATGTATTTCAGAATATTTTTGTTTTGTTGGTAAGATATATAATAATTATTAAAGCAAAAAAGAGATGCTACAACTTTGATTCTATAGCATTATTTTTAAAACATGAAGAAAACATGGAAATTTCTGATAAAAGAAACTAGTCTCCCTGATCTGAAGGAGGCAGCAGAGTATATTGAAAGGGGTGGGCTTTGGAATCTTACAGACCTCGGTTCTAATGACCTCTCAGCTACTTCCTGCTCTTGTGACTTACGGTAAGTTCCGTAATGTTCTAAGTTTGTTTCTTCACAAGTAAAACCACTACCTAATAATATGGACTAATAATATGTTTAGTGTTGAAAGAAATAAATGTAAGTTTCCTAATACATACTTCCCCCTGCCCCCATCTTATTTGCAGTAATGCTGGGGTATTTCTCCCATCTAAAAGAAAGACTCAGGAATGATGAGGTCTAGAATTTGTACTGTAAAAATACATGAATACTGATCAGAATCTGTCTTAAAAGAGCTTTATACTACAGTATCAAGTAACCTGTATGTACCTTGTTCCAGAAAGTATCTTAGGCAGATTACAAAAGTTTTTGTGATAGAAGAGGGTGACTTAAAAAGCAATGGCAAAAGAGAATGAAAAACAAAAGTGAGGACAAAATGGAAGGAATGAGGGAAAAACTGTTTTTACACGAGTCAACACTTTTTAACTCTTAAGACGTACAGCAACCAGAGAAAGAGCCTTTATATACCACACAATGTACTTGGCTTATGAAATAAAAGACACATAATCAGAATGAAAAGAATCCTCCTTCTCTCTATCCAACCTTCCCCACACCCCCCCACAACCACTCTTCCCCCAAAAGCCTCAGGCCTAGATGGTGACACAGTTGAAATTTAAAAAATTTTAACACAGGCTTTGGTTTCTTCAGAATAAAGGAAAAGAAGGAAAGTTCCCATATTTTAAAAAATGAAGACTGTGTACCTTCATAAATCAATAGCATAAAAAATTCTGTAGACTTGTGCTTGTTAATTATTTTTGGTCTCAGAACTTCTTTACATTTTAAAAAATTATGAAAGATACCAGGAGCTTTTGTTTATGTTGGTTGATATCTACTGATAATTATTAGAAATTAAAACAGAAATTAAAAGTATTTTTAACTCATTTAAAAACAATATGTTAAAAATGGCATCTGAAATTGTAAAAAATATTTCCCAGATGTAAATAAATCTTGGTGAAATGGGTACCATTTTTATATTTTTATAGAACTTTTAATGTTTGACTTAATAGAGTATATCTGGGATCCTTGTGTCTGTGTGGTCACTAGTCTTTTCAGATAATTTTGCATATTTTTTTCTGAAATTGTGCAAAATAAATGGTAATTTTTTATAGGTTAGATATGTGCAGTCTGAAACCAAATCAAGAAATATTTTTTAGTCTAATATATTGAAATCCATTGGTCTGTCTTGCACTCTGAATGGATCTTTTACAACTATGATGATTTTATAAATTATATACTGGTCATTTGGAAAATACTGTATCATTGAATTGAGCATCTCTTCCAAATGTAACATTTCATTATATATTATGTTATCACCACTAACGTCATCAGAAAAGCCTTCAGGTATTTATTGTGAAGCTCTCGATTTCATGGTGTAGATAATAAGTTTTCTGGTATTCTGATTTTCTCCTGAAGGCTTGAATTGTAGAATTGACAACAAATATTGCCATTGTTTTCCTTGAAGTAACAAGCTGACCTTTGTGTTATTTGAGAAAATGTCTACAGATACCCAAGTCTGAATGACCATAGTTTGTTAGTTTTTGCAGGTAGAAAAGGTGTGCCATGAATAAAGAAGCTACTTCAGCCTGTAACTCAAATAATTGCACAGGTTTTTCAAGATAGCTATCAGACCTGTGGTGCAGTAGAAGTGCTTTTTAAGTATTTTCTGATTCATCACTGAGAATATTAAAAAGATGTATACACAAGTGTTAGGGTTTCATAACATTTTTTTGTTGATGTTGTTATTGCTTCAGTAAGTACATTCTTAGGTGAAACTGGCTGCCCTGACATAGTGTGGTAGTGAAGAATACTGCTGTTGTTGGTGTCACTACCTTGAATCATGCTCAGGTACTGGTAGCTTTACCCACCATTAGCCTTGCACCATCAGTATAAAGTCAACATATTGAAAAAGGCAAATAATGTCTTAGTAATACCTTTCACCTGCCAGACCTTTGCAAGGTCTAGGGAACACGCAAGAGTCTTTGGACCCCAATTTTGAACACTGCTTCTGTATACCAATATCACATGAGTATTGATGCAGAACAAATTAACAAGTAGAATACAGCATTATACTAAAATAATAGCACTTTTATTTAAAAGGCCCAGGTGTTATTCCTCTTTTGAATATAAGGATGATTAAGTATAAGGAAATCTCTTAATACAATTCATGACATTAGTGGCCTAGGAAAGAAAATGCAGATAATGATTATATCAAGTTTCTAAAAATCAAACTGATATAAGTTAAGTATCCTTTAAATATTTAAAAGCCACAAAAGTAGAACCCATAGTAAAAAGGAATAAATGAATGCTTCCTAAACAGGACATATGTGTGAATTTGTGTGTGTCTGTAAACATCTTTATTATGTATTGTGTTTTTCATACCAAAGTCATCATTTTTCCCAATGGTTAACAGTGAAAGTACTCCCATTAAAATCAGTAAGAAAACAAAATTACACAGTATTATATAGTGCATCATTATCATTCTAACATTGCTTAGAAATTGCTATATAATATAACATACCATAATGATAAAGAGATCATTAGAAAAAGTTGGTGAATTCTTATTGTGGCTAATACAATTATAAACTTGGAAAACCTCAAAGAAACAGCTACTAAAATTATTAGGAATCATAGGCTCTCACATGGCCACCTAAAATTTTGTATGTTAATTTTAAGTTTTTCCTGTAACTAAACTTTTCTTGTTACTGCTTAGGAAATATAGTAAGGATAACAACACATCGAAAAAAGGAAAAATAAAACCCATAAAAAGAAATATACAAGATCTAATTGAAGTTATATATATATATGTAAAAATGAAGGAAATATAAAAATTTAATATTTCTGAGATACAGATAATTAAACTTTGTAAGAATAACAATCCTTTCTTGAATAAATCTATAAATTCTCAGCAGCAGTTGAATCCCAATAGGATTCTCCTACTTTTGGAGTGTGATAATATTGATTCTACATTTTATCTGTAAGGAATTCTGAGAACGGTAATCGGAGGAATGGGTAGATAGAGGGGACTGTTCTCTTAGCATCATAAAAAATAAGATAAAGCTACCATACAGTATTGACACAAGAATATTGAAATCAGTGGGTGAGAGGAGATTCCCAAAATTGACCTCAGCTCTTTGGGGTTTAGTATATTATGCATTTCAAGACATGTTCAGTAAATGATTTTGGGAGAGCTTCCTGGCCATCAGGCACAAATTTTGCTAATATGCAGTTATCATCAGTTCCTGTCTGCTTCTCTAGTTTCTGGTAACTTTCCATGCCTCATTACGTCTGTTCCATCCTGTATGGTGCTACCAATTAAATAACTTTAGCACTTAGATGTTTTCCCACAACACATATAATAAAATAATTAAAACTCTTTAACTAAGAGGTAATGAAACCAGTATATATTATAAGGCTGTTAATGGGCCACATGCTAGCTCATTTAATTTCATAGCTCTGAAGTAAAATTAATCTTCATTTTATGAAAGAAGAAACAGATTCTTACACAATGCAGTTTCACCAATATCACACAGACAGAATGGAGTTCTAAAGTTTGTTTTCAGAGCTTGTTTTCATCATACAGTTGACTCTTCAACAACACGGAGAGGGGGGTTGAGGCACTGACCCCACATGCAGTCAAAAATCTGAGTATAACTTTTGACTCCCCAAAACTGAACTACTAATAGCCTACTGTTGACCAGAAGTCTTATCGATAACAAGCAGTCAGTTTATATTTTATCTGTATTATATACTGTATTCTTAAAATACAGTAAGGTAGAGAAAAGAAAATCATAAGATAAAACACATTTACAGTATTTATTGAAAAAAATCTGTGTATAAGTGGACTCATGCGGTTCAAACTTGTGTTGTTTAAGGGTCAACTTTAGTCAGGCAAAGCTGCCTCTTAAAGCTGTATTGCGTGGCCCCTGTTTATGTCCGAGATGAACCTACCTGAGCTCTAAATTCCTCTTATACTGATTTGTTTATTCCTCATCTCAAATGTTTATGCTTGTCTTAATTCCATGCCTTTGCCCGTGCACTTCTCTTTGTCAGTAACATATTTCTTTTATTCGGTTGCCCACCTGTTTATTTTTTAAGGGACATGGTTCCCAAACTATAATTTAGAAAAGAAACACATATAAACAACTAAAATATAAAGCAGGGTGAAACAGTGTCAAAAGAAACAAGGAGCATGCAAAGAGTGACCATTTTGATTAGCACTGGGGATACAGAATACTTCTATGAATGGAATACTTTTTATTTGAATTTTGAGAAATGAAGTGTTCATGTAGTATCTAGGTAGAAGGACTATGAGCATTGATGTTAAGGCATGGTTGGTCTTTGGGGAGAGATGAATTGGGAGGTGAGACTAGGGAAGGCAGTTTGGGATACGATCATGAAAAGCTATGTTCCTGAGTTTGGCCTTTTTTCCTAAGAAAACCATTGTATTTTTGAGGAGGTTGTAAAAATAGAGTTGTAAGGAAGAAAAGATTGGGAATGGATAAAGAAGGTTTTTGATACCTTTTTTAAAGCTTGGGCTTATAAAAATCCTAAACTACAGTACAAATAGTTCCCTCTTGTCCGCGGTTTCAATTTCAGTTATCTGCGGTCTGAAATATTAAATATAACATTCCAGAAATAAACCATAAATTTTAAATTGCACGCTGTTCCTAGTAGTATGATGAAATCTTACGTCATCCCACTCCATCCCACCTGTGTCCATGCTGTGTAAGGGTGAGTACAGTACAACAGATATTTTGAGAGAGACTACATTCATGTAATTTTTATTATAGAATATTATATTTCTCCTATTTGATTATTATAGCTGTTGATCTCAACTGTGCCCAGTTTATACATTAAATTTTATCATAGGTATGTACCTATATATAGGAAAAACACATAGCGTACATAGGTTTGGTATTATCCATGGTTTCAGGTATCCACTGAGGGTCTTAGAACATATCCCCCATAAGGGGCATTACTGTATATCGAAACAAAAAGCACAGTTTGGGTGACATATAGCTTAAAAAATGTGAGAGGTTGTCTGAGGTAGCATTCTAAAGCTCAGCTGAGAATGACAGTTTTATTTGTCAAATGCTTTCATACACATTGGTGCATGCATTTATATTTATGTGTGTATAGAATCTTACTTATAGTCAGTGATGCATTGACCTTTTCTTTTTATGTTTAAAGGCTGGCTGATCATTTTGTATACATTGTACATTTACCTTGGGATTCAGTATGCTGAAGTTAAGCATATTTAAACCCCTTTTTTTTTAATCTACACATTACCAAAATCAGTTTTTTAACTCTTTACCAGCTAGAGTTACCTATTTGTTATAGTGCTTCTTCTATAAATTATTATCACAAGGACTTACTAATTAATGCAAAAATAATGAGGGTTTTCAAGATACCACCAGAAGAGTAAAACATTTAAAATTTCTAAGTACCTTGAAATCAGTAGCACAATTTTAAAGAACTTGTATGTTTCAAAAATGTGTTAGGGTCTTCCTGTTGACAGAATTCTCAGTCTTGATTATATACTTACCTTCCTGAGTGTAGGATATTTGTTTCTGCTATTACTGCAAACTTCATTATATTCATGATGAGAGGTAGACAGGTACCTAAAAAAACAGAGACATAAACTAAACTCTAGTTCCTTAATTTATTGGCATAAAATTTCTTATTTTAGTTCAAAACATCAGCATATTTTGAGTGTAATCTTTGTTTGAAGATTTGATTTTGTAAGTAAGGTTTTCTTTCTAAGAACTGGAATATTTGGAGTATTAGACTATCCACTGAAAATCAGCTTCTTAAAACAAGTAATTAAGTTGGGATAACTAAAATATTTAATGAAAATTTCTATCCTTATATCAGGGCTTAAATGAGTTGATGTTTTATAAAGCATTTGTGTGTATTATTTTGTATATGTAGTTCATAGTGATGTACTTCTTTTTATGTGTTTAGCCGTATATGTGGGAGTCCATGTCCTGCAGTGTGGCCCGATGTAATCAAACTGCCGTATTTCAACACCATGAAACCAAAGAAGCAGTATCGCCGAAAGTTAAGAGAAGAATTTGTTTTGTAAGAAGGGATGCTTAAACATCCATATTGCACTAAATGTTTCTTTTTGTTATTGTGAATTCTAAATGTCACTATATCCTTTATTGACTCAGAGTAGACCTATCCCAATTCTTCTATATCATTTATTTTGAATTTCCCTTTCTACATGCAAATTACCATTTCCCTACCATATGGCATCAATGGTTTGTTTTTCTGTGTTAGATTAGGGGCTTACATGAAAGAACTTTAATAGTATTTTAAATTTCCATGAAACATTTTTCAAGTTCCTTGAGCTCAGATTTTTATTTTGTTGAACGGAAACTATTCAGTTCATTTTTTATTTTATGTTACAACGGCTAACTGTCCATAGAGTAATAAAATATATTATTTTTTGTCAAATTTAAAATTTAGAATAATAGTTACAAAAATATGTTAGTATATATTTTCAAAGGAAAATTAGAATTTACTGGACTGAAGTATTGTAAACATGTTATAAAATGCTAATATTTTAAATAAGCTTCTAAAGAAACATTAAACTTGTTTCAAAGAACATGTATTACTTTTGTATTCCTCTCGCATCAGTATTCCTGCAGCTGCACTAGATTTATTTGATTACATGCTCGCCTTGGATCCTAGTAAGCGCTGCACTGCAGAACAGGCTCTTCAGTGTGAGTTCCTACGGGATGTGGAACCCTCAAAAATGCCTCCACCAGAGTAAGTGACTTTTTATTTTTATTAGATCCCATATATAAAGAATCTGGACAGTTTTAATAACATCTGTTTTAACTATCAGAAGCTTTTCCATGATTAGTTAAGTCAAAAGAAATAGAATAAATAAAAAGAAATAGAGTAACAGTAAAACACATAATTTGCGCATCTAGAATGCAGAACCTTGCTTAATGTTCAGCTAAATATAGGACTAGCAAAAGTAACCTTCCTCTAGCTAATTTTATTAATATACTTTAAGAAAATGTTATTGCTGCAGCTTATTACTGTAGTGCTCATACTACTGCTTATAGTACTAGTTGCAATTGTTAAAATTCTGAGTGCTAAAGCTAAACATTTTTATGTGTTACATTAATCTTTATAGTCCTCTTAGGTGGATGTTATTATTATTATCACCATTTTACAAAGGTGGAAGCAGGCTCAAAGAGGTTAAAAAACTTGCCCAAGAATATAAATATAGTAAAAGGTGGTGGAGCCAGCTCTCAAATTCAAGTTAGTCCTGTAAGAAAGAATGAAATATTCCTTGGCAAACTATATAATAGAAAAATTTTATCATTGAATAAAAGAATATTAGTATCAAAACCTTTTACAGAGTAAGTTTATTATCCAGTGGTTGTGGGGTGGGTATGGAATGCATACATTTGGGGAGTCAGAACAGCTGGATTCTTTAAATTTTACTCTCTTGTGGCTTCTGTAATTTCTCTAGAATTTGATTCGGAGGAAGGAGAGGAGACAAAGCAATTCATTTGATTCTTCTTGGTGGGATCTAGAAACTCTATAGGGGTTTTCTTAATGATTTTTAAAGTGATGATAAGCATCATAAAAGCAAGTCTATACTTGTAATAAAATATTTTCATGTAATACAGTTTGCATATTGTAAATGAACAAACATGGGCTTTGGAGTTCAGATCCTGACTCTTCCACTTATCACTTAGATTGGGCTTACTGTATTTCTGAGGCCATCATATTCAGCTTCAGTGAGTTTTTGCTGTCTATGAATAGCTTTTGTGGGATGATTTGAAAGGCATTAAGGATATATCGTCTGACATGTTGAGGGAATTGAATATTTCATTGCTGAACTAATTGTTTCATTTTTAAAAAATTTTAAATTATTATTTTTTGCTTATTGGTAGATATCAGCAGTCTTGAAACTTTGGCTCTAGTATCACTTAAAAGAATTTTTTTCAATTTTGGGCTTGAAAAATTTTCTAATATATATGAAAATAGAAAAATAATACAGTGAACATTCATATATCCTTCACCTAGACTCAGCAGTTATTAATATTTGGACACAGACACCTTTGCTTTATCACTCTATATAAACTTCTTTTCTGAACTGTTTATATGTTATATTATAGAAGTGACACTTCATTTATAAATGATTCACATGTAACTCTAAGAACTAGGACTTAATTTTGTATTAAGAAATTATAAAGCATAAGAAATTTAACATTGTAATATCTAATAGTCATATTTCTCCCATTTTTCCTACGGTCAAATTGTAGCCTTTTTTTTTCATGGCAGTGGGAAATGAAGGCTTTATTTAGAGCTTACACATTTCATTTAGCTTTCGTGTCTCTCCAGCTTTTAATTACTCTTTGGGGAGGGTTTTTAGGACATTGACATTTTTGAAGAGTTGAAGCTAGCTATTTTGAAAAACATTCTAAAATCTAGCTTTAATTGCTTTCTTGTGATCAGAATTAGAGTAACTTTTGGGGAAGGGGCGGCAAGAATACTACCTAGCTAGTGATGTGTGCTTCCTGCTGTGTCATATCAAGAGGAATATACTACAATTCTTCTCCCATTATTGACAGTGCTAAGTTGATCTTGTGGTTCAAGTAGTACACGTGAAAAAATTCTGTTTCAACTGTATCAAAGTATATTTTTAATTGACATCTAAACTTTTTAAATCAAGGGTTTAAGTAGCAAAAGCTGTACTTTTCAATGTATCATGAATGTTGACACTTAAATGTAGCAGTGACATCACTCTTAAAAACATAGTTGGTGGAATCAAAATGTCTCCGCATCTTTATATTCACTAACATTCACTTAGAAAATGTGTGAAGAAACTAACAATTTGACATTGTTCTTTTTTCATTTTGAACTTACATTGCTTCTGCAGGTTTTTTTTCTTTCTTTTTTTTATTCCTCACATGAGGATTTGTTTATTGATTTTGGAGAGAGGAAGTTGGGGAGAGAGAAAACATCAATGTGAGAGAGAAATATTCTGTGCCTCTTGCATGTGCCCCAACCAGGGATTGAACCTGCAACCTAGGTATATGCCTGACTGGGGATTGAACCCACAACTTTTTTGGTGTAGGGAATAATGCTCTAACCAACTGAGCCACCTGACCAAGGCATGATTCTGCAGTTTTTAATGTAACATAAATTTTTGCTTGAAAGTATTATATTGATTATTATACATTTTTAAAATAAATACATGTATACATATAAATGGAAATTAGATTTTTAAAATCTGACTACAAAGCTCTTTTTCTTCTTGGTTAATTTGTCATTGCAAATATTAATAGCACATATTTCAGGTAAGAAAGAAAAATTAAATTTTGTTGGAAATGCAACATGATGAAATAAATAGGGCTGAGATTTTTTTTTCCCCTGTATAATTTGCATATCTATCAATTAATCGTACTTATTCTAGAATGGAACATTGTTCCAAATTAATTTTAATTTTATTTTAATAAGTACCCTTGTAAACAAGCATTTGAGAATAGGTGGGGTTTTGTCATAGTTATATTACTGAGTTCTTTGAAATCCCTCCATACTATGGCCCGCAAATCACATAGTAATCTGTCATCAAAAATTATTTTAATATCTTTCAGATGTAAACATACGATTTTTCTCTCTTTTAATTTTTTTGTCAGTAAAGAGGTGGAAACCACATGACTGGCCAAAAGATGTTACTTAGTCATTAATCATTTAATTTTTCAAGTTTTGGGAAAATAAACCAAAGAAACTTTATGAATACTTACTAAATACCTTCTTATACTTGTTGCTTTTTCTTTTATTAGTATTTGTTTAATCCACTATACTTAGAAAATGTTAGAAGGTCAGCATGTATGTAACTTCAGTGCTACTTTGCCAATCAATTTATTAAATTGTGTTTTTTATTACATTTTTGAAATAATATGTTTTTGTCAAAACCTTGGAACTATAGATGCATCCCATTCAATATATGAAAAATGTCTGCCACATAACCTAATTAGAAACACTGTTCATATGTCAAATGTATTACCTAAATTTTCTCAGTTTTTATCAGAACATAGCTATGGTTTTTTTCATTAAGAATAAATGTTAATACACATTTTGGTGAGAATTCTGTAAACAGTAGTAAGTTGTTGGGTACTTCAGATTTTGTTAGATATATCACTAAAGCAGTCAAAATTATAACGATGTCAATTTAATTTTTAAATAAAAAGTTATATAAACAACAGTACCCTCATTTTGTAATATGTAATAGTTAAAATGACAAATTATGTATGTACTAAGAACTGTGAAAAAAAGCATGGTATTCCTTCAGGAAATATGTGTATGTATTAAACTCTTCTGATCAGTTTTTTAGGAATAATCAAGTGAGAGTGGGGTATTAAAAAAAAACCCACAGAAATAACTCCATTAATTGTATTGGATGTTCTAACTTTCTGATGTTTTAATGAAAAAAGAAAATGTATAGTTGCTAAAAAATAAATCAGAATGGCAGCTAGCCTATAATTTTATTTTTTCTTAATGGCAAGTATAAAGCATTAAACAATTTATAAGGTAAAATATGATCAACTATCAGAATAAATATTTCATGATGTGATTTGATAAAAAATAGCTTTAAGCTACTATATTGAATGATGATAAATGGTATCAAACATGAATATAGTGCCTGTGTCCAAGCACTTACATAAATTAACATATATTACCTCTACCCCATAAGGTATTATCTCATTTTTAAAGACAAGGAAACTGAGGCACAGAGGTCATTACTTGCTTAATGAGACACAATAAGTAAGTGGCTGAGCCAGTATTTGAACCTTCAGAAAAGTACATAAAAATTTGTTCATCCTAGAAAACATTCCTGGTGTATCTGTGAGTCACTATCACTAACCTATACTGTTTTTAGCTATTTGTTGGATAATATTTATCTTTCCTGGAGATGAGTGTTAAAATCATCCATATAGAATGCCTTACCCTTAAATTACCTTTTAGTAGATTTCTTTGCTTTACTCTCATGGTACTCTTTCACAAGATCTACGCACTCCCTGAACATTGGGATGGAGGAAATGAAATCACTCCAGTTATTGTAGTACTGTAGTACATCTGAATTCAGAATATTCCAACAGAGGCTCAGGCTACACATCTCATAGAACACACACACAAAGGCCCACATGCAGAGGGAGAGAGAAAGGAGAGGAAAGGCTTTGGCGGGATTATGATGCCTTGTAGCTTCCCACTATCAATATTTCAAATTGTCCCTTTGTTTGTTACTCCAGGAGGTTTTTACACGCTGAGGCAATGCACCATAGTAAGATGGCTGAGAGGTATGCCTTCGTTTTGTTTTTGGACCGCAGGTGCATAGACTTGGTTTAATCATAATCCTTGTGTCACTCATCATTGGTCCATGCATGGCTCTTTTTTTTTTCTTTTAGTTACTTAATTTAATTAGTTATTTTAAACGATATTGATAAGCAGCCATGAGCCTACCAAGTAAAAGCTAGAATCTTAAAATAACCTACTTCAATCACATCATATCCTCTCCCTCCTTCCCCCGGTCCTATCCCATGACCTGTATCCCTTTGCCTTCCTCCACCTGAGGTAACCATCATCCCTGTTTTCTTTTGTATATACTTTTGTTGCCATCTATATGTACTCATAACAATTTATATTTTTAAATTTTAGTTTTTAATTTTATAAGGGTTGTTATGCTGTTTGTAATCTTTTGGGAATGACCTTTCTTTACTTAATATTATATTACATTGCTAAGAGTCAACCATATTGTTGCATATGCCTTTATTTTATAACATGATATAAGAGTAATTGTAAAAGAGGAGGCATTAAGAATTTGCTGAATGTGCAGGCCATGCCGAAAGATCAATTTTAGGAAAGAGCACATATGAATATAGAAATTCTTTTAAAACAATTCCAGGTGTACCTTAGAAAGTCTTCATGTACCCTTAGATGAAAACATATACAGGTTGAAGACTGCAGATATATCACCAGGTTGGGGCTGCTTAAGGGAATTTGTAGTTATTCTGGGCAAGTTTATTAACCTTTTCAAGCCTTAATTTTCTCATATTTAAATAGATAAAATAGTAACTTCCCATTGGATTATTAGGGTAAGAAGAAAACATTTATAAATCAAATATGTATGTCTTTTTTAAAGCAAAAGTTATTCTGTAGTGTTGTCAGGTTTATGAAATTACATTCAGGTAGAATTGTTTCAGAATTGAGGGTAATTTTGATAGTTGCTTGTTATTCAAAACTCTTTGTTAATGAGTAATAAGCCTGGATTACCTGTTTTTGAAACACCTCTAGCATCAGTTTAATTCTAGAGCATTTGCTTACAGAAGCAAATATGAGGGTATCAGAAAGACAAAAGTTTTTACTAGGAAATTTTTCACAACTGTTATGTCTTACCCTTTAGTACTTTTGAAACCCTGCATCTAATTTCTGCAAATGGCATCTATTTTGCCTTTTGTTTTCGCGTCATATTCAATGTATGATGTACTGTAATAGAAGTGGCTTTAAAAGATTGCACCAAGGATAATTGTAACCTACTTTTATGACCATATATTCTTCATTATAGTTTTAATAAATGATTGTTTATTGATTATTCAGAAGCCACAGAAAAATAGTCTACTTATAAAAGTGAAGTCTTGAAGGAGGTGAGGCATCAAGGTCGATTTTTATTGGAAGAATTTATAAAGCCTATGTGTGAAGTCTTCAACAACAACTTGTGGGCAAGGGGAGTGGCAGCTTTGTTGGTATTTAGCTTTTTGTTACTGTTAAGGAATGCCACTGATGAACAACTTATTCTTTTTTTCCCAGCCTTCCTTTATGGCAAGACTGTCATGAGTTATGGAGTAAAAAGCGAAGAAGACAGAAGCAGATGGGCATGACTGATGATGTTTCCACAATTAAAGCCCCCAGAAAGGACTTGTCTCTGGGCTTGGATGACAGCAGAACCAACACACCTCAGGGTGTGCTTCCAACTTCACAACTGAAATCTCAGGGCAACTCAAATGTAGCACCTGGTCAGTAATGCTTTCATGGGTTGGTTTTCTTGCAATTGTTTTATGGCTACTCTTGATTATATTGCTGTAGTGTTAAAGCATTTGAGGTTAAAATTTGAACATTAAGGTTTATTCGCTGAACTTGACATTTCCTTGTTATTTGCTTATGCCAGTACAGATGTGTCATTGTTAGTGGCACCACAATATTAAGCAATCTCAAGGTAAGATTAATTTATAAAAAGGCCTCAAATTACATATGACTAGTCATTAGTCAGATTTCTCTACTTCCCTTTTTCTCCTAGTGCAGGAGTCAGTATGCCTCTTACTAACACTGTTCTTCTCACTGAGGGTCAGCATTTAATGTCTGTTAAGAGGAAAGAAGAAAAAAACAGAAAAATAGCCAAAAATTGTAATAGAGGCTCTTTTGTACTGTTTATAATATCCTCAGATTACTTTCTTTTTTTCCAGTAATTTAGTTTTTCTTTCATAATCATAAACTTAACTCCGCAATCCAGCTAGACTTGGAAGGGGTAAGGAAAATATGGAACCCAATGAACTGCAACAAGAACATGAAGATTATAGAACATTACAAGCAGATGGGTGTGAAAGGGTGCTCTCCTGAGCTACAGAAGGAATGGTCAGGTGGTTAAGATGAAACACAAGTCAAATTTATGAGAATTGTCTGTAGTGAGCAGTGGTAATCTTCTTGTTGGTCTTGCCATTCCTGGACTCAAAAGTGCTCCATGGCCACCACAACAGTCATGCAATCTTTCACCTGGCCAAAAACCACATGCTTGCCAGTGCAGATGCAAAACTGGGTACCATTGTGTTGGTTCCAGCATTTGCCATGGACAAGATGCCAGAACCCATATGCTTCGGGATAAAATTCTCATGATCAAATTTCTCCCTAAAGATGGATTTGCCTCCTGTGCCATTATGGCCTTTGAAGTCACCACCTTAACATACGAATCCTGGAATAATTCTGGGAGAGAATTATTATGAACAAGTCCTTTCTCCCCATTGCTCAGAGCATGAAAGTTTTCTGCTGTCTTTGGAATTTGGTCTGCAAACAACTCAAAGGAGACAAGGCCCAAGGATTGTTGGTAGACAGTGATGTTGAAAACACGATGGGTTTGACAGGACAGCAGTATCTGCAAGGCTGCAGATTATTCATAATATATTTCCCATTATATTACAGAATCTCAAAGGTTTTAGAAGATTGAATCTATCCAGTGTTAACTTTAAAAAATGGAATCCACTCCCTCACTTGGCCTCAAAAGACCAGAAAGCATTCATCTTTGGTTTAATTTTTTTTTATGAAGGCAGAGGCTGACAGGAAATAAATACAGGCGTACTTTGTTTTTCTTTTAAAAAAAAAAATTATCTATTTCTAGAGAGAGGGGAAGGGAGGGTGAAAAAGGGGGAAACACTGATGTAAGAGAGAAACCGATCAGTTGCCTCTCACATGCACCCAAAGAGGGACCAGGCTCGCAACCCAGGCATGTGCCTTGACTGGGAATCAGACTGGTGACCTGGCACTTTTGCAGGTTGATGCCCACCCAACTGAGCTAACCCATCAGGGCCAAGCATACTTTGTTTTTTTGTGTTATGCTGTATTGCACTTCACAGATAATTGCAGTTTTCATGAACTGAAAGTTTGTGGCAACCCTGCATTGAGCAAGCATATTGGTGCCATTTTTTCAACAGCATTTGGTCACTTCATGTCTCTGTGTCACATTTTGGTAATTCTAAAAATATTTTAAAGTTTTTCATCATTATATTTATTATGGTAATCAGTGATCTTTGATGTTACTGTTGTAATTGTTGGGGTGCCACAATAGTGCCCATATAAGACAGTGCACTTAGTGGATAAATGTTGTGACTGCTGCATTGATCTTTCCCCCATCTCTCTTCCCGTTCTTGGGCCTCTTTATTCCCTGAGACAAAACAATATTGAAATTAAGCCAATTAATAACCTCATAATGGCCTCTTAAGTGTTCAAGTGAAAGGAAGAGACATATGTCTCACTTTAAATCAAAAGCTAGAAATGATTAAACTTAGTAAGGAAGGCATCTTGGATGTAGTGATAAGTGGAAAGCTGGGTCTCTTGTGCCAGTTGGTCAAGTTGTGAATGCAAAGAAAAAGTTCTTAAAGGAAATTAAAAGTACTATAATAAAAACTCAATTGAGAAGGCAAAACAGTCTTATTAATATAGAGAAAGCATTAGTGGTCTGGATAGAACAAATCAACTGCAACATTCCCTTAAGCAACATCCTAATCCAGAGCAAGGCCCTAAGTCCTCAGTTCTATGGTGGGTGAGAGAGAGAGGTAAGGAATCTGCAGAAGAAATATTTAAAGCTAGCAGAGATTGCTTCATGAGGTTTTAAGGAGAGAAGCCATCTTCATAATACAAAAGTGCAAAGTGAAGCAAAGCAGCAAGTTACCAGAAAATCTAGCTAAGATAATTAATGAAGGTAGCACATTAAACAACTACACTAAACAACATATTTTCAATGTAGGTAAAACAGCCTTATGTTGGAAGAAGATGCCATGTAGGACTTTGATATCTAGATAGAAGTCAAGGTCTTGGCTGACTTCAAAGGACAGGCTGGCTCTCTTGTTAGGGGCTAATGCAGCTGGTGACTTCAAGTTGAAGCCAGTGCCATTTACCGTTCTGAAAACCCTAGAGTTTTTAAGAATTATGCTAAATCTACTCTGCCTGTGCTTTATAAATAGGACAACAAAGCCTGTATGACAGCACAACCGTTTACAACATAGTTCATTGAATATCGTAAGCCCACCATTGAGGCCTACTGCTCAGCAAAAAACATTCCTTTCAGAATATTACTGCTCATGGACAATGCACCTGGTCATCCAAGATCTCTGAAGGAGATGTGCAATGAGATTAATGTTGTTTTCAGGCCTGTTAACACAACATCCGTTCTACAGCTATGGATCAAGGAGTAATTTCAACTTTGAAGTTGTACTATTGAAGAAATACATTTTGTAAGGGTATAGCTGCCACAGATAGTGACTCCTCTGATGCATTTGGGTTAAGTAAACTGAAAACCTGGAAAGGATTCACCAGTCTATATGCCATTAAGAACATTCGTGATTCATGGAAAGATATTGATATATCAACATTAACAGGCATTTGAAAGAAGATGATTCCAACCCAAATGGATGACTCTGAGGGTACAAGACTTCAGAGAAGGAAGTAAGATGTGATGTAAGAGCAAGTGAACTAGAAGCAGAAGTAGAGCGTGAAGATGTGACCGAATTGCTGCCATCTCATGATAAAACTCCAACAGATGAGAGTTGTTTCTTATGGAAGAGAAAAGAAAATGGTTTTCTGAGATAGAATCTACTCCTGATGAAGATGCTGTGAAGATTGTCAAAATGACAACAAAGGCTTTAGGCTATTACATAAAAATAGTTGATAAAGCAACTTCAGGGTTTGAGAGGTTTGACTCCAATTTTGAATGAAGTCCTACTTTGGTAAAGTGCTGTCAAATAGCACAGCATACTACAGAAGAAATGTTTGTGAAAGGAAGAGTCAGTTGATACCGCAGACTTCATTGTTGTCTTATTTTAAGAAATTGCCGCAGCCATCCCAATCTTTAGCAACCACCACCCTGATCAGTCAGCAGCCATCAACATCAAAGCAAGACCCTCCATCTGTGAAAAGGTTAATGGATGGCTGAAGGCTCATGTGATGGTTAGCATTTTTTAGCAATAAAGTATTTTTATTAAGGTATATATATTTTTAGACATAATTCTATTGCATACCTAATAGACTACAGTAAAATAACTTATATATGCACCGGGAAACCAAAAAAGATTTGTGTTGACTCGCTTTATTTGTGTGGAACCTAACCTGCAGTATTTCCACGGTATGCCTGTGTATGTGTGTGGGTATAGAGGTGGCAGTTTATTAAACATGAAAAAGTAGACTAGTACTTACTAAGAAATGAGTAAACATTGATTGATTAGTTGGTTATAACAGACCTGTGAATGAAATTGAACTTTAGGTGATTGAATGTAAATGTAGAGTAGATTAGCTGAGAAAGTATAAGGAAGATTACCATTAATACTTTACCATGTAATCTACAAGCTCATATTTGAGCTTGCTCAGCTACATTAAAGTGTTGATACATGTTACTTTATAAACCAGAAGCAGTTGTTATTTGTTGTAGAGAAGCATTCATCAGAATTTTCTCAAAACAGTGATTTCCCCTTGTACATGAAAATATTTTATATACATAGCTTTGGAAAACACATCTGTTTTACACACCATGAAGGCTGTCTACATCAAATTCAGTATTATTTCTTTTTATGTTAAAAATGTGTAAAATATGGAGAAAGGCAAAGTAGAAGCAACAGGAAGCTTTCTTAATTTGTATATAGGTTACATGTTTTATATACCTACTACTAAAACAGGATCTGAGATGGCTTTAATAAGTTTCAGTGGTGGTCAGTTGTCTCAGGTGACAGTGGTCATATTCCTTAACAGGACTATCAGGTTTTTATTTCTACTCCTGTTCATGAAACTGTTGTCCTTATTCCACTAGCAAACCAAGTGGAATAGAGGTTAGTTATTTCACTCTATTTTAGCTGGTAAAAAATGAATTGCCTTTTCTGGGCTCATGTTGTTTCTTATCTACATATTAACAACCCTATTAATGGTGGAGAATTTTATTTTATTTTTGGTTTCCCTTTTATTTTATTTTTATTGATTTTTAGAGAGAGATACCAGTTTGTTGGTCCATTTATTTATGCATTCTTTGGTTGATTCTTATGTGTGTCCTGACCAGGGATAGAACCCTCAACTTTGGCATATCTGGATGATGCTTTTAACTGAGCTACCCGGCCAGGCCTATTTTATTTTTTTTAACTCAGTATTAAGTGAGAATTCTGTTTGTTTGTTTTTAATAGGAATGTATTCTCTTTGCTTTATTTTCTTCATTAATCAGTAAGTGTCTTGAAATAAGGAAATGCCATTTCTGTAGAGGAGACACCATAGTTTAAGATTGCTTCTCTGAGCTCACACAGAGACTGCTTCTGTTAATAGAGAAACGAAAGGGGAAACGAGGAAAACTGGCCCTTGGGGTGTAGTAATTAGACTTTATTCCTTATTAATGCTGCAGGTCACAAGAATAACTTATAAAAGTTTGTTTTGAATTAATCTAAAAATGATATTAAATAATAAAAAGTACCTCAAAATCTATAAAGAGAGAATATAAAATGACAGCATTAATCATCAGTTTTTTATCGTTTTGGAGTTTCACTTCAATTATGTAGTTATGGAAATTGTTTATTAGTGTCTGTATTATCACAGCATATTTATATGAGTTTGAGCTGTGTTATACAGGAGTGGGCAGAAGTAGGTTTATGGTTTTGATGACTCAGAGTTTATTCTTATATTATTATTTATTCATTAATTATTGTATTTTTTTATTATTATTATTAACCTACTTTTGCCAACCCCTGTATATGACTCAGATAAGCTTACACAGAACCTGTGTAAACCATCACAAGTCTAAACTGAAAATTGGATAAAGAAAACAGCTGAATCTGTTTTGCTGGTCATGAGTTAATATCTACTCAAAGTGACTTAAAATTTTAAAAAAGTAATTTGAATACAGCATACTTTATCAAAGAGTCTACAACATCCTAGTTTGAATTAACTATAAATATAAGGTTAGGTTCTTAGATAATAAGCATTATTTAGATAAGTAGTAGTTGAGTATCCAGGGTTCAAATCTCAATTCCACCACGTACAGTTTGTGACCTTATACAAGTTATTTAGAACCTCTGGATGTCAGTTTCTTCTTCATTTAAAAAATGAAGCTAATAATAGAGCATGCCTTATATTGTTGTTGTGAGTAATAAAGGATATAAAATACTTACAAAGTACCTGACACTGGAGCTGTCATCATCGTCATCCAGTTCCCATTCACAGGTGATATTTCCTGGTTATATTTATCATATGGGGTTCTAGTGGTAGTCTTGAATTTCCTTTTGAAATATTAACCCCTGAGATAATTCATTCAAAATGCACCACAGTTAGTTCTTTTTTTGTTTTGTTTTCATTTGTATGCAGTTACATCTTAAATGTATATGAAATTAAACTAGACTGAGATTCCCTTTTCACAGTGTTTCTTAAACACTATCCTACAAATGTGCATTTTCATATGGTCATACAGAGCCATTTTGTGGGCGGGGGAGCTGTAAATTATGGCAATTCTAATTAATACAAATTTTGTCTTTAGTAAAAACAGGCCCTGGACAGCAGTTAAACCACAGTGAATTGGCAATTCTACTAAACCTACTACAATCTAAAACAAGTGTTAATATGGCTGATTTTGTCCAAGTGTTGAACATTAAGGTAAACTCTGAGACTCAACAGCAGCTAAATAAAATAAACCTTCCTGCTGGAATTTTGGCAACAGGTGAAAAACAGACAGATCCATCAACACCACAACAGGAGTCTTCGAAACCATTGGGAGGAATTCAACCTTCTTCTCAGAGCCTCCAGCCTAAAGTGGAGACTGATGCTGCCCAGGCGGCTGTGCAGAGTGCATTTGCAGTTCTGTTGACTCAGTTAATAAAGGCTCAGCAGTCAAAGCAGAAAGATGTGCTACTAGAAGAAAGAGAAAATGGAGCGGGACATGAAGCATCATTACAGCTCAGGCCACCTCCAGAACCTAGCACTCCGGTATCGGGTGAGTGTGCAGATGGCAGACCACTAACATAGCTGTAGCCACACTGTTGGTGATTATAATGTGTATTGGTTAGTGGCATTGCTAGGAGATGTCCGAAAATTCTCAGGTCTTAGGTTAGTTTTTTAGTCTGTTTACTTCTAGGAATTGATTCTTTAGCAAATTAACCATGTGCGATATAACTCATTATTAGTTATTAGATTCTTCTCATGAAACGTATGGTTAAGAAGTAATCTTTTACTCCAACTACAACAGGATGATTGACCAAGGCAGAAACTTTGCATATACTGTAGCTTTGTTCTTCAAGCAATAAACAGGTATATATGAGATACCTTTGAAAAGTCAAATATACAATTTTTCAGTCACCATAGACTTAAATAGTAGCAGGCAATATTAATACTTATATACCCTTTTCGTTTTTATTTATTTATTTTTCTTTTTGTTGGAAGGGGGGTATGGTCAGAGATGGAACTTCTAATGCTCTTTAGGACCGCACACAGGAAGCATTAACTATTTTGAACATTTAGTTTTTCCATAGTAAATTTGACTTTTTTTTCTTTTTTCCTTTTTTTCACTTAGGGCAAGATGATCTCATCCAGCACCAAGACATGCGGATATTAGAGCTCACACCGGAACCAGACCGGCCTCGTATTCTGCCTCCTGATCAACGACCTCCTGAACCACCGGAACCACCACCAGTCACTGAAGAAGATCTGGATTATAGGACAGAAAACCAGCATGTACCCACCACTAGTTCTTCATTAAGTGACCCTCATGCAGGAGTGAAAGCAGCCCTGTTACAGCTATTAGCTCAGCATCAGCCCCAGGATGATCCCAAAAGAGAAGGTGGTATTGATTACCAGACAGGAGACACTTATGCACCCACTTCAGACTACAAGGACAGTTTTGGACCCTCTTCTTTCTCTTCTGCCCCTTATGTTAGTAATGATGGCCTAGGAGGTAGCTCTGCTCCACCATTGGAACGACATAGCTTCATTGGAAACTCAGATATTCAGTCTTTGGATAACTACAGTACTACTTCATCTCATTCTGGTGGTCCACCTCAGCCTTCTGCCTTTTCTGAGTCATTTCCCAGTTCAGTAGCTGGATATGGAGACATTTACCTCAATACTGGTCCTATGTTGTTTAGTGGAGACAAAGACCATAGATTTGAATATAGCCATGGCCCCATTGCAGTCCTGGCGAACAGCAGTGACCCTTCCACAGGGCCAGAGAGTACTCATGCTTTGCCAGCAAAGATGCACAACTATAACTATGGTGGTACCTTACAGGAAAACCCGGGTGGCCCCAGCCTCATGCATGGACAGACCTGGACTTCTCCTGCCCAAGGACCTGGATATTCACAAGGATACAGGGGACACATTAGCACATCAGCTGGCAGAGGTCGAGGCAGAGGGCTACCATACTGAGTATCAGTTTTTCCTCAGGCACATCATTTTTATCTGGAAAGACTTTTCTAGCTGCAATTTAAGGCAGCAATCCAAGAGACTTGAATAATAATAATTCAACAACAGCTTTATTTTTATGTGAAAAGGGTCTTGCATACAATAGTTTTAAAAAAGACCAAAAAAAAACACAAAAAAAACCTTTGCTTAAATTCATGCTGTTCTAAAATCTAGATCTGTTGATTGTACATCTTCACAAATTCTAGTTAACAATTTTATTTTGTATTCTTGCAGTTTTAAGTGGATGCTAGTATTAGGGACATAAAAGTCTTTTATGGCCCTCTTGCAGATCTGAACTATGCACATTTGTGCTTTTTTTTTTTTTTTTGTAAGTTTGGACCAACTTTTATGTAACAAACAACCAACCCCTCCCTTCTCCAGTTTTACAGCAATCAGAAAGGGCACTGATTTACTCGGTATTTTTCTTTTTACAAAGCTACCTTTAGTCAAAGGTCACTGTCAGTCTTTGCACCTGCTTTCAGTGTTATTGTGAAAGGTGTACTTTGTGCTCATTTCAGAAAATAAAACACAACCTTTCTCTTGATGCAACAGTTTTATAAAAGAAATGGTCAATGTTATTTTTGTTTCATTTTGCAGATTATCATAACCTAGCAAAATGCATTCAAATGAAATAGTGGGTTTTATATGAAAAATATGGGTGGGTTGGGGAGGGTAAGTAAGTGCCTTAACAGGTAAGCTTAAGGTCTGAAAAAGTAGTTAACCTTTATACCCGTTTGTCTTCTAAAGAGAATCAATACATTTGTATTGAAGAGGAAGGGAGCTCTTGGGTGTTTGGGGTCTGCCTATTCAGTTCCTGTTAGATCATTCTCTCTGCCTATCCCACTTCCTCCTTTTTTGCCTCTCTTTGGGCTGTGTTACTTTCCGTTATCACCTTCTCTTAGAAAGTGAGAAAAGAAAGGGAGAACTGCAATCAGTACTTTGTTACTTCTGATTAAGTTCTTAAAAGTTTTGTCATTTAAATGATTGAAAGTAACAGCTTAATGAGAATTTCAGAGCACTGTTTTCTTTCAGGCTTGCCATGTTTTTGTTTCCTTTTGCCATTGATAATGGGATGGCTTAGTAGCATAGAAGCAAGGCATAATAACAGAATTTGAATAATTCTATTAATGTTCATGGGGGGAGGTGTGGCAAACACCATATTTTAAGTTATACAATAGCCATTTTAAGAAGAACAGTAACTATTCACTAGTTAACTGGAAACATTGCCTAGATTGAATTTACTGCAGCAAAGAAAAAGTGAGGGAAAACCTCTTATCTTCCCCCTCGCTCACCTTCTGTGAGGTTTAATAGGACTTTTGCCAGACTTAGAGCAACTTTAGTTCATTTCAACACTTTTTTAATTAAAAGCAACAAAGAATGATGGACAAATTCTTATTTAAACTGTAATGATATCAAGTATAACTTTTTGTGCACACTCACACACACAGATAATTATAATAATTCTAGAAAGGAACCAAAGTTAAATAACCAGTGTTTCCATATCACTAAATGGAAAAGTAGACTATGGAAATGAGTTGAGCTAATTAACCGTTTTGTTTTAACTGTTCTCTCCTGATAACTTACTTTTTTATTGGAATCTTAAGTTGAAACAACTGTTACAGAATGGAAATTGTTCCAGTTCTAAAGTCAGTCTTTTAACCCTGTGCCCCCTATCTTACTTGTGAAACTTTGTTTAAAATAGTGTATGGTGACAGTGAGAATATTTTAAAATTTACCATTTTACTGCTATAAAATGATGTCAGTTGACCATTTTATTTTTTGATGGAATTTTTTTTGTTGGGAAGAAGTGAATGAAAGAGAAAGTTATTTTGCTTTTATTTGGATATTAAGTACTAACAACCTATAATGAAACTACATTTGCAGGAAGTGAAGAAATATTTTGAATTTTTGCAAAATAACTACAGTATTCAAGTATCTGAAATTTCAATATGGTGAATCTTAGAGCTTTAGATTTTCCTATAAGTGACAGTATCTAAGTTATTCTTAATAGTCACACTTGTTAATTCTGCTGACCATAGTAGCTAACATAAAATTGAAGATATTTATGTGACATGAATAGCCTGTGTTTTAAAAATTAAATATTTTATATAAAATTGAACTGTGTTTGGATAGTTTTTCTAATTAAACACTTCAGTTATGTATTTATGTTGTGAGAGTGGCTGGGAGGATAGGGAAATTATTGCTTGAAATTGAAAATTTGAACTACAACTTCTAATATTACCCTAGGACAGTATGGATTGAGAGATATACCAATATTTTATGCACCACTTAGAAATAATGTTACCAATTAAACCACAACAGAATTGTAAATAAGATGCATCAATTAAAGATACTTCCCAAATTCAGAGATGTTATGTGAAAGAATGTCTTAAAATCTATGAAATATGGTAGTAAAAATATTAATGCATTGTTCTATAACATTCAATATTTTTGTGAATTTGGACTAATAAAAAGAGCAGGGTTGGGCAATTGCTATTTCTGTAGGTTATAATAATCGCAGTAATCACTGGGTATTCTTGAGTGAAATCTAAGGAACATAAAATATTGCTTAATTTTTTGGAAATAAACTGGTCAGTCAGATTGCAAATAAGATGATGAAAACAGAAAAGATTGATTTGCGAAAAGAAGAAAATATGTTTCCTATGTGAAATTCCTGTGTGTATTTCCTGACACAGCAAGTTTTTCTGTGTGCAACTCATTTTGTTTCCCCTCTTTAATCCATCATATGTTGGAGAGTTGCAGTTACCCTTGTAATTTCAAAAGACTGTTTAAGGGGGTTATCGATTAAAATAGTTTATGGAATGTGAATTAAGATAATGCGTTAGCTGTGATTCAGAGCTTCTTTATGTCAGTAAATACATATTCTGTACCTACCAAGCGCCAGGTACTATGCTAATAACTTGGAATACATCAATAAACATGAAAGGCATTAAGTCATACTTCTAGTAGGGTGACAATGAACAAGGTTTAAAAAGTGTCTGGAAAGGCAAGCAGTATTTGCTACTTGAAAATGTGAATGTCTTTGTAAAATTTTAAAGTCATAGTTGAAAAAGAAAGGTTCTGGAAAGAAACAGAACTGGAAACTCAATGAAAAAGTTTAAGTTGTATCCATCTAGTTTGCAGTAGGCCAATTTGTAGGACATACGATTTCTTGAAAAAATGGAAGGTAAATGGGTTAAATGCTTTCAAACTAATCTTAGTGGTTCTTCTGAGTTAAAACTTTGCTGCATTTGCCATTATCGGGGAGACTCGAGTTAGGGGGCTCCCCCTCCTCAATTCTTGCCTCACTAGGGAGAAATGAATTCAAGTGAGAGACAACATGTGTCGTGGAAATGAGATAGCAAGTTTATTTATGAAATACACTTGAGCACAGCTGCAAGCGGGCACCCAGCTAGTCTGAGTGCCCTGACTATTGGGGTTTTCGGGGTTTTATGCTTGTAGTCTTCAAGGTTTCCCCTCCTCCTCCTCTCTCCGGACCTTGGGATTAACATAACAATTGCAAAGACTTTTTATCCCATATAGTGGAAATGATACACACAGAATTTCAAAGGCTCCCCTCCTCCTGCGTTATCACGGTTTTTCTTGTGATTTTTGGAACACCAGGCAATCTAACCTGACTGGGATCAGGACTGCTGAATTAATGGGTGAGACATGTCCCTCTCCCCCTCCCTGCCTTGGTTTGCTACGTATTCTGCCTAATATTTGCTATGAGCTTAATCCAGTCTTTGATAGTTTTTCACTCTAGGTCCTTTGTTTGTTTGTTTGTTTATTTATTTATTTATTTATTTATTTAAGTAAATCTGAAATACAAGTTTTGAATAAAGCTCTGATTTGCTGGGATATAGGTTTTGGTATTTTAAAAGTCTGAACAGGATGTCCCATTAATTGAAAATCATCTGGTGTAGCTCTTCACTTTACTGTTAAGAAAAATGAGACTTAAGATGGATTGCCAGCGCTTGCTCCTCTAAGCCATATCTAAATTATGCAGTAAATACTTAACTTTTCAATAAGAACAGTGGCAGTTAAAATACCAGTGTTTTTGTAAAACCGAATAATTAAATTTAGAATGCTGAACAACTAATTGAACACAGGTGGCTTTAAAGTCAACTTAAAAACAATTCAGAAAAAATAGGAAAGTAAATAATTTTAGAAAACTTTAGGGGCCTTTAGGGACTTTTCATTTGTGGGTAGACTTTAAAAAGGAGGTTCCTCTTTTTTTTAAAGACAATAGTTATTTAAATATCCAATGATTAAATAATAAGACTGAATCATTAAAGTGTATTTTCTATTTGTAGGAGGAATATTAATATCAGCAGGCCTGCAAACTGCTTTTATATTTTTTCAAGGTTTTATAATTTCTAAATTCTTTTATAAGGGGAGCAGTAGTTTGTCATGTACCAAAGGCCTCTCCAGATGATTTCCTAAACTGTTTCTAGTTTAATTAAAAATAAAAGCTATTAACAAATTAAGCTATCAAGGGATCCAGTTGAAGATGGGGAAAATAAAATTTTAATCACAATGGAAATGACTCGCCCTTTGAATTACACAGACTGATATTTAGTGGATATTATTTCTTTCACCATATCAAATGTCCCATTAGAAAAGAATTTTCTGGTTTCTAATTGCATTCAAAATGAGGCTGTGTGGTGAAATCACCCTTTTATTTTTCCACAATTAAGTTAACTTGTGGTAAAGGTGTTGTACTTTTTTTGCAAGAACTTTATTAGTAAAGTCTTGTAACTGTTCAATGTATTTAAGTCATTTGTTTTGTTTTTAAAGTCTGTATTTGATAGTCTGTAAATAAACTACTCTAAGAATTCCAGGCCATTTTTAGCCTTGTTTTCTTCTGGCTTATAATCAGAACAGATTTAGGAGCAATCCTGCTTGATAAAGATGACCACTTGTTACATACTGTGGCATGTTTTATTGACGAAGCTTAAAACCTAGAACCCTTTTTTCCTTTTTCGTATTTGTACATAATTGAAAACATAGGAACACAACCAGAGATAACTCACCATTAATATTTTGCCTTTTGACTGAGGTATGTGAATGCAGATCTATTTTTTTCTTAAAACAATGGGATTATACTTTGTAATTAGTTTTTTTAATCTAATAATATGTTGTGAACATCCTATGTCAATAATTGTACCCTCATTTTAATGGTTCTAAATTATTCCTTTATGGAAGAACCATAACTTAACAATTCCTTATTACCGGACACAAAATATTTCCAACTTTTATGTTATAAGTACCTGGTGGAAATCCACATAAATACATACAAGCATACACAATTTCCTTGGAATTGCTGACCTAAGAGTGCATTTTTAACTTTTGCTACATTTGAATTGCCCTCAGGAATAGCATGTATGTTTTACATTCTTATTACTTCCCCTTTTCATTTAGCTATGTTAGGTATTTGAAATTTTAAAATCTTTGCCAGTTTGACAGGTGATAAATCATCTTGTTTTAATTCATATTTCTTTGATTGCTAGTGAACTTCATTATTTCATGTTAGCCAAGTGTCTTGTTTATTAACTAATCATACACTTAATTATTAGGTGTTTATCTCTGTTGCTTTGAAGATCCCTTTATATAAGGATGGTAGTAGCCCTTTTAAACTATAACCTTAAAAATACCGGGGATGTGTTTTGATATAGAAAAATTCAATAATTATATATAATCATCTGTCTTTCCTTTTTTTCTTGGAAAAGTTTTCTCTAAGATTAATTTTTGCACAAATTTTATTTTACTTCTCTCTCTACTTTTAATTCTAAGCCATACTAGAATTTACTATATGTTGTGAGGTAAAGATCCAAATTTATACTTTTTCTGAATGGCTATACTAACTAGGCCAACAGAATATGCTAAATAATTCATTCTATCTCTAATTTTATAATACCATCTCTGTGTTATTTGGGTCTATTTCTGGGCTTTCAGTTATGTTCCATCCTGATCTTTTACTTTTGGTTACAAGTTCACTTTATGAACTGTGCATCTGTCATTGTAGTCTGCTTTAAATGATTTTTCAATTTTTGGTTGTGTGACACAAACAATATTTGTCCATTTAATTGCCTTTTGTCAAAGTTTTCTGTTCCTGCCTGTTTATTTTTCCATGTGATTTTAGAATCATTTTGATCACCTTCCCCAAGTATCCTGTTGGGATTTTAACTGGGAACGTACTAAGTGTTTAAATTTACTTTGGTGGGTGGAGGGTGGTCATTCCATTGAAAGCATAGTAGAATTTTTTTTTTTTTGGCATGTTCCTCATTGAAAGTTTGAAGTTTCCTTTACTATAGTTCTGATATGTTGCTTTTTTATTTTTTAACTTCCAGAAATACTTGTTTGGCTTTTAGTAGTGGACTCTTTATATTATTATTAAGTATTGTAATATTTTAAAGTATTCACTGCTTATAAAGAAAAGCTTTCTTTTTTTTTTAAACTGGCCATATTACTTTTCAATTACTTTTAATAGCTTCAGTTGATCAAATATGGTAATGGGAATTTTTGTTTTTGATTTTATATTTTTAGTATTTAACACATAAGATGTTAAATATTTTTTAAGATGCTTTTCAGCATCTACTAATATATGGATTTTCTCTTTTGGTTTATTGATAATAGATGCCAGTTATAATAGTAGAATCTAATATAGAGCCATTTGTTTAAAAATGCTGCATTCTACTGACTAATCCTGTATTTAGGATTTTGTATTTATATTCATTGATAACAGATAAGTCTGGTTCTGATTAAGAAGTTTTGAATGTTTTCTAGAGTAAGTTGGAAACTATGTCATGTTTTCTTTGATTTAGAATAGATTATATATCCTGAGAATTACCTGTTTACCAAAATGATGCTGTTTTATTTATATCCAGACACACCTGACTCTTTTCTTGATGCTAATTCTTTCACAATTTTTCTCCTTCTTCATATGTTCTTGTTCTGTTTAAGGTTCTGCTTGAGTAAATCTTAGTAATTTCTCTTTTTCTGGAAATTCATCATATAGCCTACCATATATTTTATGGTATAAAAATATAAAATATTTATATATATATAAATTTTATTTATTTTTTGAGAGAGGGGAAGGGGGGAAGGGAGGAAGAGAGGGAGAGAAACATCGATCAGTTGCCTCTTGCATGTGCCCGGACCAGGGACTGAACCTGCAACCCAGGCTTATGCCATGACCTGGAATCAAACTGGCAACCTCTCACTTTGTGGGACGATGTCCAGGCAGCTGAGCCACACCACTCAGTGCTAGCCTACCTTATATGTAAAATGTTTTTAGCATATAGGTGCTTAATCTCAATGTTTTAAATACTTATATTATCTATTATTATATATCCTTTGTCTTTTCTCCTTGCTAGACAAATAGGATTTGCCCTGTTCCACCTCCATATTCTTTCTCACTACCAGAGAATAATAATCTATCATTTATTTTTAATTTAATTTAGTATTTTGACTTTGATTCCTTTTTTTTTTACTTTATTTCTACCTCTTAAGTTAAATAATTGGTCCATTTATTTTTTAATTCTAAAAGAAACCATTTTAATGTTATGAATTCTCTGATTATTTGGCTCCATCCTATAGGTTAAGAATGTATATTTATTTTCATTGCATTTTATAAATATTTGGTGATTGCAAATTTATTTGCTTGTTTAATCCAAGAATTATTTAGGAGAGTGTGTTTCAACTTCCAGGTGGTTGGATATACTTAAAATTTTTAGTTTAGTTTTTTCTTTTTGTTAATAATGTTATTTCTATTATATGTAGTTTGCTTTGGGAGTTTATTAAAGATTTCTTTTTAGGTTGCTAAACAAACAGCTTTTCTAAATATTTCCTGGGTGCTAGGATGGGTATGTCCTTTGGTACAGTTTTCATATAATCATTAAAATCAGTATTATTAATTAAACACTGGTGAGATTCTCTATATCCTTACCTTTCAAGGAGTGAGACATGGACAATAAATTCTTATGTTGCTGTTATGTATTTTTCCTTATATGTCTAACCCTTTTTGCTTTATATATTCAGTGCTACCTTCAGCATATACCATGTCATGAATACTTAATATTTTCCATTCAAGTTTTGTGTTTTTTTTTAACATTTTGAATTCTGCTAAGGCCAGTTTTAATATTATCACAATTACTTGGGCTTCTGTCAGTTTATTTTATATTGTTTGCTTTTCAATTTTTTAATGCTACCTTGTTGGCTTTGTTTCTCATCTTGCTGAATTGATTTTTATTTTCTCTTTTTTTAAATTTGTATTTTGGGGTCTTCTGTTGATTTGTAATATGAACAGACTTTCTATTTAGCTCTAAATATTTCAGAGAATTTGAAAACTCAAACTGGTTGTGGGTTATTATTGACCACAGTGGTTTAAAAAGCAGGCCTACAAGCCCGTCCAAATCCTGGTTTTACCATTTATTAATCTGTATAACCTTAGACAAGTTATCGAAACTTTGAATCTCAGTTTTTACATTTGTGAAATGGGTACAATACCTAAAGTTTTCAGGACTGAGGAACTTAATAGTGCCTCATATATAGTATAGTAATTGCTTTATGAGTGTTTTCTGTTGGAGGGATTGCATGGGTGCGGTGAAAGGGAAATTTTGCTTCATTAATTGATGCTTACTTCTTTAAGAAAAGTGTCTTTGTAATAAAATTTAAGTTAGAAGGCATCAGTTTCGGTCAACCAATAATATTCACCTTTGATGTTTTTCACAGAATATAAAATATTTGAACTATCTTCTGTCTAGTTCCATCTTAAAAATCTGAAAGTGATTGGTGTAGAACTGTAAAGTATATGTAGTTCATCTATTCCTTTTCTTAAACACTAGAGTTTATTTTCAAATTCAGAGAAATGGTTTCTTTCTCTTTCTCCATTGCAAGAGGTGATAATAAGCTAGTTCTATATTTTGGTCTCCACCCCATGCTCAGATGGCTGTCTAAGGCCATGCCTGAACACAAAAGTTTTAGTCTTGAATGGGCATCGGAATCACATGTTAAGTTTTGTTTTTAATTTTATTTTCAAATTTATGTAAGCATAACATGTATAAAGTAATATTAAGGCCATTTAATGAATTTTTATATGGTTATATCCATGTAACCACCAGCCAGATCAAGATACAGAATGCAAATATCACTCCAGACTGCCTTGCTCCTTCCCAGTTATTACCCCTAGAGGGAGCTATTCTAACTTCTATCACCTTTGATCACTTTTGCGTGTTCTTAAGCTTCATATTAAGGGAACCAGACAGTATATACTCTTATTAACAACTTTGTTCCAATAAACTTGGTAAGTTCAATGAAATAGACAAATACAACTTAAGACTGGCAGAAATAGAAATCTAAAAGTCTTGTCTCTATGAAAGGAATTGAGTCTATAATGAAAAATTTTCCTCGCAAATATATCTGAATGCTTAGAATGCTTCACTAATCAAATCTTCCAAACATTTATGGAAAAAGTTATAATTTTACACAAACTCTTAAGAGATTATAAAAAGAAGGAATATATTAAGATTCATTGTATGAGTTCAGCATAACCCTGACACCAAAACCTGACATGGACTTCACAGGAAAATTATAAGCCAATATCTTTCGCTGAACATTCTTAACAGAATGTTAAAAAATCCAGAGATTTTTTTACAAAGATTTTCTTTTTAGAGAGAAGGGAAGGGAGAGAGAAAGAGAGAAACACCAATCAGTTGCCTCTCATCAATGGACTGAGCTGGCAACCCAGGCATATGCCTTGATTGAGGATGGAACTGGCAACCTTTACTTAGCGGGATGACGCTCAACCAACTGAGCTACATGGGTCAGGGCCCAGAGATTTTTTTTTTTTAAAGGACACTACATCATGAATAAGTAGGGTTTATTCCAGGAATGCAAAATTGAGTAATATTCATCAATCAGTGTAGTACACCACATTCACATAATAAAGGAGGACCATAACACCATCTTAATAAGGGCAAAAAGTATGAGATTAAACAGCCATTTATGATAATTCTCAGACTAGAAATAGAAAATTAATTTGTTAAAGGTTACCTATTAAAACCTACAGTAACAAAGGTAATGAGGAAATATTGAATACTTTCTCCCTGAGGTCCAGACAAGACAATGATGTTTACTTTCACTGCTACTTGTCAGTATTTTACTAATGGTCTGAGCCATATGGCAAGGGGTAAATGTGTAAAGACTGGATAGGAAAAAAATAAATCTGCCTTTGCAGATGAAATGATTGTGCATACAGAGAAATCTAAAAAATTATTTCAGCAAGAAAATGGAATAAAAGATTAATATACGAAAATCAATTTTAGCCCTGGTTGGGCATCATGCCGCAAATCAAAAGGTCATGAGTTCGATTCCCAGTCAGGGCACATACCTAGGATGCGATCAGGGCAAGTACAAAAGGCAACCAATCAATGTTACATCAATGTTTCTCTCTCGCCTTCTAAAATGAGTGTGTGTGTGTGCGCGCGTGCTAGCAAAGTTGGAAAACGAAATTCACTAAACACATTAGCATAAAAAGTCAGATACTTAGAAATAAATCCTAAGGGAGATACTTCTATACTAAAAACTAAATGCTGAAAGTAGTTAAAGATTTAAAGCTATGAGGGACAGAGAAGGAAGGAGCCCAAGAGAGTGCACTAGTTCATGGACTGGAAGCCTCAATAGTATGTCAATTCTACTCATGTTGGGCTATCTATAGATTCAGTGCAATTCCAGTTTGAAACTCAGCAGGCTTGTGTGTGTAAATTGGCATTAAATTAAAATTTATGTACAAATGCAAAAAAGCAAGACAACCTTGAAGAGCAAAGTTGAAAAACATTTCTGCCAGATTTCAATACTTAATATAAAGTAATAGCTATTAAGACAGTGTGGTATTGGCACGAAGATGGATGTAGACCAGCTATTTTCAACAGGTGTGTTGCCAAAATTTTTAAAACATACAATACTTGACTATAGTCCAGGGCACTGACCTCTTTTCCCATAGATTGTCAAATAAAAATAAGACAACAGCCCACACTACAATAGCCATCTGGTGTGAATGAATCAAAATTATACCTAGTTTTTTGTCAGATCAGCAAAAAATATATATATTTTTTGGTGTGCCACAAAATTTTACTAATTAGATTATGTGTGCCATGAGTTGAAAAAGGTTGAAAATCGCTGACACAGACCAATAGAACAGAACACAAATTGTTGGAGGAGGCCTTCAAGAGGATGTGACTACAGGTTGACACCAACCTGAATCTGGGCAGTTGGAGTCTCTGCACCCCCTCCCATATCCTCGGAATGAATGTTCTGCCCACTATTCCCATAGTGGGAGGCATTTTTCAAGAACACAGCCTTGAGACAGGGACATGTTCCTGAGATCATCTGGATTCATATATATGACAGAACACCACATAAACTTTTAAAGTGAAAGGATGGAAATTTACTCCTCTTGAGGAACCCAAGATAGGCCTCATAAGTTCCCTTGCTTATTAAATCTGCTGCCACCAATCTGGATCAGTCTGCCTTTCTTCAGTCTCCCCTTGCCCTCCCTATACTGGGGCTAATTTCAGATTTCATCTGGGAAGGTCCCAAGGTTTTGAACCAACACAAGTCCAGAAACACCCCCACATACATCTTCACATTCATGCAATTCAGTGGAGATAAAATAGTCTTTCCAAAAATTGTTGCTAGAGTAATTGTTATCTGTGTGGGGGAAAAGATGAAGCTTAAGCCCTGTATCACAGCATATTCAAAAATTAATTTGATAGATCATAGGCCTAAATGCAAAAGGGAAAAAGGCAAACCTGGTAGAAAAAATAGGTTTTTTAAACTACTTTGGACAAAACAGAAAAGCACTAACACTAAATTTAGGAAGTTCATGTATTCTTGCAGTTACTCTAAGTAGTATTCTCGGATCAAGCTAGACCTTCAGAACTTCAACCATTATCTTGGTAGTTTGTAGAATTTCCTTAACTAAAATTTACTGTTATACTCCCAGTTTTTTATCAAAAGACAGCATAGGAAATACTCATGAAATTATTACTGCATTTACCATAGTTTATCCTTTAACCAACACTTTGTTTACTGTGAGTTAGACACTGTTCTACGTCCTTTACGAATATTATTTAATCCTCATTACTCTCATGAGATAGATACTATTTATAACTACATTTTTACAGAAGAGGATACAGTAGTCCTTATCCATGGTTTCACTTTCTGCAGTTTCAGTTAACTGCAGAAATAAAAAATTCGTAAGTTTTAGGTTGCTCACATGGGTAGGGTAGCATGAAGAAATCTTGTGCCAACCTGCTTCATCCCTCCCAGGATGTCAATCACCCCTTTTTCCAGTGTATCCATGCTATATACACTACCTACCTGTAAATTGCATAGTATGTGTTTAACTTATCATACAGGGTTTGGTACTATCCGCAGTTTCAGGAATCTTCTGGGAGGTCTTGGAATGTATTCTCCTTGAATAAGGAGAAACTGCTGTACTGAGAAAGAGACGTTAAAAAAATTGCCTCCAGTCATGGGGTTGGGATTTGAACATAGCCATAACAAAACACCAGAGGCTGGGTGGCTTAAACAGAATTTATTTCTCTCAGTTTTGGAGGCTAGAAGTCCCAGATCAAGGACCAGGAGGGTTCAGGTTTTTGTTTTTTGGGTTTTTTTTTGGTTTGTTTGTTTTTAGTATATTTTATTGATTATGCTATTATAGTTGTCCCAATTTTTCCCTCTCCTTTATCCCCCTCTACCCTGCACCACCCCTCCCTCCAGCATTCCCTCCCCCTTAGTCCATATCCAGGGGCCTTCATATATGTTCTTTGGCTTCTCCATTTCTTATACTATTTTTAACACACACCCCCACCGTCTATTTTGTACCTACCATTTATGCTTATTTCCTGACCTTTTCCTCCCATTCTCCCCCCATCCCATCCCCACTGATAACCCACCACGTGATCTCCATTTCTGTGATTCTGTTCCTGCTCTAGTTGTTTGCTTGGTTTTTTGTTTTTGTTTTTTTAGGTTCAGTTGTTGATAGTTCTGAGTTTGTTGTCATTTTGCTGTTCATAGTTTTGATCTTTTTCTTAGATAAGTGCCTTTAACATTTCATATAATAAGGGCTTGGTGATGATGAACTCCTTTAACTTTACCTTGTCTGGGAAGCACTTTATCTCCCCTTCCATTCTAAATGATAGCTTTGCTGGATTGAGTAATCTTGTATATAGGTCCTTTTCATGAATACTTCCTTCCAGCCCCTTCTTGTCTGTAAGATTTCTTTTGAGAAATCATCTGATAGTCTTGTGGGAACTCCTTTGTAGGTAACTCTCCTTTTTTCTTGCTGCTTTTAAGGTTCTCTCATCTTTAATCTTGGGTAATTTAATTATGATATGTCTTGGTGTGTTTCTCCTTGAGTCCAGCTTCTTTGGGACTCTAAGCTTCCTGGACTTGCATGTCTATTTCCTTCACCAGATTGGGGAAGTTTTCCTCCATTATTTTTTCAAATAAGTTTTCAGTTTCTTGCTCTTCCTTTTCTACTTCTGGCACCCCTATGATTCATGTGGAACTTTTAAAGTCATCGCAGGGGTACCTAAGCCTCTCTTCATGTTTTTGAATTCTTGTTTCTTCATTCTGTTCTGGTTGCATGCTTATTTCTTCCTTCTGTTCCCAAATCATTGATCTGAGTCCTAGTTTCTTTTCCTTCACTGTTGGTTCCCTGGATATTTTTGTTTATTTCACTTTGTATAGCCTTCACTTCTTCCTTTATTTTGTGGCCATACTCAGTCATTTCTGTGAGCCTCCTGATTACCAGTGTTTTGAACTCTGCATCTGATAAGTTGGCTATCTCTTCATCAGTTAGTTCTTTTTTTGGAGTTTTGATCTCTTCTTTCATTTGGGCCATATTTCTTTGTCTCTGTACACCTGTTACCGTGTAAGGGGTGGAGCCTTAGGTATTCACCAGGGTGGGGAAACCCACTTCTGTGCGCTGTGGTGCTGTATGGGGGGGAGGGGTCAGAGAGGGACTAATGTGACTTGCTCAGCTCTTGCTCACTTTCAGTCACTTCCCCCCCTACTGACAGGTGAATTGGGCCCTTCTGGTGCTGATTCCAGGGTGGGTGGGTTTGTATACATTCTAGGATCCTTGGGTCCCTCCAACAGACTCTCCTGTGAGACTGGGAGTTTCTCCTGCTGCTGCGACCCCCACAAGTTTTTACAGCCAGAAGTTCTGAGGCTTTATTTCCTCTCACTGGAACCCTGGGTTTCATGGTCTGTCTCGCTTCCCAGTTCTTCCTCCTGGTTTATCCATACGTGAATGTGGGACCACCCATCTGCCAGCTGCTGCTTTGCTGCGTGTCCTGTCTACCCGAGCTGCCCATTTCAGCCCCTTCCTACCAGTCTGGATGAAAGTTTCTTCTTTAATTCCTTGGTCATTGGACTTCCATACAGTTGGATTTTCTGGCAGTTCTGTTTGTTTTTTGTTTTTAGTTTGGTTGTTGTCCTTCTTTCGGTTGTGCAAGGAAGCAGAGCCTATCTACTTATGCCTCCATCTTGGCGGGAAGTCAGGGTTCAGTTTCTGATGAGAGCTTTTTCCTAGCTTGTAGATGGCTGCCTTCTCTCTGCATCCTCACATGGTTATTCCTCTGAGTTTGTGAAGATAGAGAGTGAGCTCTCTGGTGTCTCTTCTTACAAGGACACTAATGCTATCGAATCATAGTCCCACTCTTATGTCCTTATTTAACTGTAATTACTTCCTTATTCCACATAGAGCTACACTGGGGATTAGAGATTGAGTATATGAATTTGTTGGGGGACACACACATTCAATTCTTAAGAGTCAGTCTGGCTTCAGAGTCCATACCCAATCACTTATTTTAAACCCCACATGAAAATTTTCTTTAGGAAATCGATGCAGAGAAATTAGCATACTGAGCACACACTCCTCCAAATTGGTGTGTATGTATTTATGACAATTCAAAGTAGTACTGAGATGTAGGCTTCTGTGTTCTAGAATCTAGAAGTTTTTGAAAATTCTTGGTAGAAAGCAAATGAAGTTGGAGGGATTAGTATGGCAAACAGCTAAAAATGTAGGAAGAAACTACCACGTGGCGAAATACTACAGAGAAGTTTCAAGCTCAGGGACACTAAATACAGTATCTTATGCCAGTATAATTGGTGAAGCAAAAACCTACTTACAGAGAATCACTCATACTTGGTGAGCGATGGGCAGAGAGGAACTCCATAAAGGGGAAAAAGTTTGGTTGGTATTTGATCTTTAAATGATTATGAAAGCTACAAAAATAAATGTATTAAATTTACAGTCATCAAAATCCTGGTTATAATTGCAGCTGTCTAAAAGGATACCAGTTGACGCACCATTTTTCAATTTTTGTTATATTTCTGATGAAAAGTGAGATACATAATACATCATTCCATACTTCATTTTTGTAACCTATTTATTCCTCTGACATTCTATTTAATGATATCTGGCCTTAAGGCAATTCAAAACAGCCTTGGGTAGAAAGAAATTAATTCATAATCCTATAGTTCTGAGAAAGGCATAATAAGATTTATCTTTTTTTCCTCAATCTTATCTCCTGCTATTTCTCTTACTTCCTGGGGCAGAGAATTGGATTGCAGGCCACAGCTAAAAAGGATGTCTGCTTTCAGAGAGGCCGCCTTCAGCTGGATGCATCTCTTTCTTTTTTTTAATCTTCACCTGAGGACATTTCTTTACTGCTTTTAGAGACAGAGGAATGGAGAGAAACACTGATGGGAGAGAGAAGCATCAACTGGTTGCCTCCACTACACACTCCGACTGGGGATCCATACATGCCCTGAATAGGAATTGAACCCACAACCCTTCGGTTACAGGACCACACTTCAACCAAGCTACACCAGCCAGGGCTGCATCTCTTTCTTGTAGGTTAGAAGAAATACCCAACATATTCCAATAGTTTGAATTTTTTTCTACCATTTTCCTTAATACTACACTTCTGTAGGTACAATAATTAGTGTCCCAATGTACGAGGTCTGCCCAGAAGGTATCCAGCCATGTAATATGAAAAATAGAAACATTTATTGAAGAAGATACAAGAAACATTGTACATAGGACAATGACGCCTCAGTCCCCTTCAAAGTAGGCACCTTGGACCTCACACAGTTCTCCCAATCACCATCAGCTGCCCCTTTCAAGGGTGATTTTAATTTGGGGAAAAGCCATAAGTTATAGGGTGCCAAATTGAGTGTATAGGGCTCAGTCACCTGGATGATTTGATGTTTCGCCAAAAAACTATGCACAAGACGTGATACATGAGTGGGTATGTTGTGGCAAAGCTGCCAATCACTAGTTCCCCATAACTGCAGCTTTCTGAATCATCTGAATATTTTCTGCAAAAGAATGTTCAAGCTTAATGCAAAATTTAATGCAGACTCATTGCTCTGCTTGCTCAGTTATTTTGAATGCGATGGCCACACAGTACACGTGCTCTCATTCAATGGCATCCATCTACCACCCCCACTGAGAAGTACAGTGAAGTCATTGTTCACACATGTTCATTCCAGTCCACTCTCCTGGGATGCTAAATTATATCAATGTTGTATAAACTATTCTCACTATATTAACAATGGCCGGACTTTTTCTGGACAGACCTCATATATGGTAACAATTTAACCTAATAGAAGAGTCACCTGTACCTAGAGTAGAGAGAATCATCTTGCCCAATTCTCCAACTCTTTCACCTTTCCAATTCTACATTTTACGATTTGCTACTTAGGCATCTCACTTCCTTTAATCACACTCTGTATAAGGTCAGCAAATTTTTGCTACAAATAGCAGAAAATCCAGTTCAAATTTACATAACAGGGAAATTTATTTTCTCACATAAATCCAGAAAAGGTTGGGCTTTAGGTACAGTGCATAAGGACTCCAGGTTTACTTCTTTGTAGTTCCCTTGGTTCTGTCTTTCTATATGTGTTGGCTTTATCTTGAGCATAGTAGCAAGATTGTTATGGTTGTTCCAGGTAACAAAGTTAAACAGAATTCTTTATAGCAAGAAGGATCAACTCTTAGGAAGTACATCTAATTAGCACAAACTGAGCTACATATATACTACCAAGCCAATCACTGAAAAGAGGAATGAAATTACCAGAATGACCTAGGCCAGAATTATAGGAATGTTGGAGAATCACTTATAATTATTATAAAGCATTCATTAAAAAATAAAAAAGGTTGACAAAAGTAAGAATCAGAGTTATTGGATTCAGAAACATGATTGCAAACAAAAACGTGGATGGGCTATAACATAGATTACCCACATCTAAAGATAAAATTAGTGAGCCCGAATATCAAGCTAAGAGTTGCTAGTGATGATCCTCCTTAAAATTCACCACTACAAATTTAAATAAACAAAAGCATAAAAGGAAAATGAAGAAATGGAGGGTAGATCTAGATATTCCACTGTTCATCTCTGTAGGAGTTCCAAAAGGAGAGAATGGAGAGGAAGAAAAAAACAAAGAAATATTGGAAGAAAATTTCCCAGGGTTGAAATGGTTGTGTTTCTTTTAACTGAAGAGGTCCATGGAATGCAAAGTAAGATATATGATAAAAGATTTACAGTTGAAATACATCAAAGTAAATCTCAGTATTTGAAATTTTATTGGAACTTTAGATTTATTTTTATTGAGGAACTAACAAAAAAATTGTCTACAAAAGAGAACCAGACTGGTATCAGACCCTTTACCATTAACACTGGGTGCTAAAAGTTTCTGTAAAATCTCAGGGAAATAATTTTGACCTTAAAATACCATACTCAGTGTGTTTAGGTATAGTTGTGTTTCTTTGGACTTCTTTGGCTGAAATGTGGCTCTTTCCTGAGAACACTGATTGCTCTGCAGATCTATCAAGCGATAGTTATTTTCTATCCCTTGTATCCCTGGGCCTGGAGTCTAGTTGTGTCCTATATTTTCCTTTTCACTTTCAGACCACTCTTGTTGCCCTCTTTTTTTTTTAAATTTTAATATTTTATTTATTTTATTTTTAGAGAGAGGGGAAGGGATGGGGAAGGGAGGGAGAAAGAGAGGGAGAGTCACATTGATGTGCAAGGGATACAGTGATAGATTGCCTCTTACACACCCCTCAACTGGGGACCTAACCTGCAACCCAGGCATGTGCTCTGACTGGGAATCGAACCAGCAAACTTTTGGTTTGCAGGCTGGCACTCAATCCACCGAGCGACACCAGCCAGGGCTCCTTCTTAAAACTATATAGCTTTAACTCTCATGTCATCAGACTACATCACTCAGTTCTCCCTGTTGCAATTATTTACTGATCTCTGAGTTATTATTCCCCATTCACCATTCCCACCATACTCTGCTTCCTATCCATTCTTAGAAGGTTTTAATTCCTGGCTTTCACTCCCCTATTTCTATCTTAATTTCAACATCCATGTGGATGATCCTTCATATCTTGGTCTCCATATTTCTTTTCTTTTTATTTACTGATTTTAGAGAGGAAGGGAGAGAGAGAGAGAGAAACATCGATTTGTTTTTCTACTTACTTAGGCATCCATTGGTTGATTCTTGCATGTGCTCTAACGGATTGAACCAGCAACCTCGGCATATCAGGACAATAGTCTAGCCAACTGAGCTACCCAGCCAGGGCTGGCTTCTGTGTTTCCTGACCACTTCTCTAATGATCTTATTCTCCACCTCCTATCAGCTACTCATACCCTTTTAAAAACCTGGATTTCATCAACACCAATCACAATCTCCCCTAGAGCGCAATTTAAAGCATGCTGCTTATACTACTTGAAAACTCCCCTGTAAGTTTGCAGCTCACTCCCTCTAGTACTCAGACGCCGATTGCCTTTTTCATTATAATCACTCCCTCACTCCTTAATATACATGTTCCACTGCCTTGTCATCTTCTTGCTTTCCTGTACTCACTTGAAGAAAACTAAAACACTATTTCAACCCAAACTTCCCGCATATTGTTTAAATCCACAGTATGTCTGCATCCACGTTGTTGAGCGTTGCTGGAAAAACACTCAACCATGCCAATTAAGTTTCATTTTACTTAATGATCACTAATCTCATGTGGGCCCTTAAGCCTGTCCAAAAATTACACAACCATATTTCATCAATTCTAAAACATACACCTTTTCACACTTACTATCTCTGGAATGAGGAGGTCTCACATGTGCTATTATGGTTGCCATAGTTGAATTGGTTAGGGTTTTTCCTTTTTTAGTGGTAACTAAAATAATGGTGTGTCTTACAATCAATGGCACCTTAGATTTCATGGAGGATAGCATAATTCCTGAGTCCTTTCCATTCTAACTCTTCCCCATGATCTTTGGATACTTTTCTCCTCTCTACTCAAACCTCCAGTACTTCCTTCCTATATTAGTTGCTAGAGCGATCAAGGCTGCCTTCTTGCTGCATCCTCATGTGGTCTTTCCTCTGTTGTACTTTCATGTCTCCAAATTTCCTCTTCTTATAAGGGCATCAGTCATGTCGAATTAGCACCCACAATAAAGGCCTTATTTTAACTTAATCACCTCTTTAAAAACCTTATTTCCTAATACAGTCACATTTTGAGGTGTTGAGTTAGAACTTACACATGTGAATTTTGAGGCAACACAACTCAGCCCATAATACTCCCTCATTCTAAATTTCAGTTGATGACTTTATTCCCCATTACATAGATATAGAAATAAGAGAAATTCCAAAGTTCCTACCATATCACCTCCACCTTTCACTAACCATCACTATTTCATTGATGTCTTTCCTGCTATTATGGCTAAGCTATCTGTACTCCTAGCAAATCCCTTTTTGCCAACAGTTTCCCTCTAAGCTCACTACTCTCTTCTGAATGATCAATTTTTCCCATATGAGGGGGAAGCTCCCCAAAACCCAGAATTATCTTCTGGAGGGCGAACCCCTTGTAGTACAGGCTTCCCCTGCTACGTTAGTGTTCTGAGTGTTCTAGGAAGCCATCTGCATTACCAGTTAACATTGTTGTGAGATGCTATGTTTGGCCTCAGTGAATTTTTTTTGAAAACTCTTTAAATGCATTTGCCTTCATGATGGGTGATTCGCGAGTGTACCTGCCCACACTGGGCTGAGTGTTCAACAGTTCTTGACCAAAAACGGCATGGCCCCCCATCAGAGGTGGATTTAACGGCGGGCGCACCAGGTGCACACCCTGGGCCCCGACTTCTAAAGGGCCCCGCAAAACCCCAACTTTACACTTTTTTCTAATGACACTAAGTTTGGTTTGTTATGTGCAGTTTTAATTACGTACAAGTTTACAATCGGCGGTAAAACCTGATAGTATGTTTAAATGTTTTCTTCTGTGCCCAGGGCCTCAACTGATCTTAATCTGCCTCTGCCCTCTCATGTCCCACCCTCCCTATTCACCTGATTTTGCCTGAGTGACATTTTTTTTGTTTCACTGGATAAAAAAGTCCTCAAAGGGAAATGTTTTGCCAGTGTGGAAGAGGCAGGTAAAATTGTAACAGTATATCAAGTAAGACAATAAAATGGGACAGAGTTAACTCATTCAGTCCAAGCAAGGCAGAACACTTCATAAGAACAAGCGGGTTGCTAACAAGAGGCAACCGCCTGAAAAGAAAAGCCTCTTCATTGCTCATTTCAGATATAGTCATATAGTAATGAAAAAGGAGATTCAGATAGAATCATAGCTATTCAAAAACCTTACATTGCTGATGAGATAAAATGTCTTTGCTATTTTTTCAATTAGGGTATGTTAATATCTATATGGTGACCACTGTGTGTTTCCATCTTATTCTAATGGAACTTCCTTCCTTTCCTTCCTTCCTTCCTTCCTTCCTTCCTTCCTTCCTTCCTTCCTTCCTTCCTTCCTTCCTTCCTTCCTTCCTTCCTTCCTTCCTTCCTTCCTTCCTTCCTTCCTTCCTTCCTCCCTCCCCTTCCCTTCCCTTCCCTTCCCTTCCCTTCCTCCCTTCTCTTTCCTTCTTTCCCATTCTCTTCTTCCTCTAACTCCTCCTCATTCTTCTGTCGCTGCATACTGAGTATAGTGGAATTTATTAAGTGTGTAATATAGCCAAAATTTGCCATAAGGAGTTGTATCACATCTAGACCTGAAAAAGAAAATACATACACCTCAATATGAGTGAATTATGAGACTCTGAGTTGTCTCCATAAGGTGTGATTTATCATATATGTCAGTTATATTTTATCAGATATGACTGTCTTAAGAAGTATATGTATGCTAAATGCAATGTGCAATCTTGGAACTAAAAAAGATCAATGGAAAGACTGATGAAATCTAAGGTCTGTATTTTAGTTTAGTATTCTTAGTTTAGACAAATGTACTGTGGTTATGTAATATTAAACACCAGGTAAAGTTGTGTAAAGGCTATGTGGGAATTCTCGGTATTATTTTTGTAACTTTTCTGTAAATGTAATGTTCAAAATATGAAATGAAACAAAGAAAAAAACTTATAAAAAACAATGTAGGCATGGAAAGAAACCTATATATGAAAACTGGGCTGCCAGAAGATAAAATGTCTCTTCTTACTTCAAATTTATTTCCCCTTTGTCAATATATTATTTTCTTTTTTTTATTTTTTAATTTTTAAAATTCTCATTCAATTACAGTTGTCCTGGTTTTTCCCTCGCTACTCTCTCTTGCCCTGCTCACCGCCCCCTCCCCTCCCACATTCAGTCCCCATTGTCTTTGTCCATGGGTCCTTTACACATGTTATTTGACTTAACCCTTTCCCTTATTTCCTCCATTATCACACGCTCCCCTCACCTTTGGTCATTGTTAGTTTGTTCTTTGTTTCCATGTCTCTGGTTCTATTTTGCTCACTTGTTTGTTTTGTTGATTAAGTTACACTTATATGTGCGATCATATGGTATTCGTCTTTCACCACCTGGCTTATTTCACTTAGCATAATACTCACTGGTGTGGTTCAGTGGACTGAGTGCCAGCCTACCAACCAAAGGGTCGTTGGTTTGATTTCCAGCCAGGGCACATGCTTGGGTTGCAGGCCAGATCCCCAATAGGGGGGCAAGTGAGAGGTAACCACACATTGATGTTTCTCTCTATTTCTTTCTCCCTCCCTTCTCCTCTGTCTAAAAATAAATAAATAAAACCTTTTTTAAAAGACTTTGAAACATACATTCTGCTTTCTCTTGGGAAATGATACATCCCTATACTCTCAGCTTTTGTGATTTAGAGTGCCACTACAAACTGTACCTCTGCCTTTATGGATGACAAGTGCCCCATGCTTGACCCAGTGATCAAAACCACATTCTCTTGAGAGATCAAGATGGCAGTGAAGTAGGTGGAAGCTACATTCACTTCCTCCTAGGACCCAACTGGGATGATACTAAATTATAGAATAATCACCCTGAATAACCAACTGATGACTATATGAAGAGAAGCCTATACCAAGTATTTAAAGAAGCCACATACAGACTGGTAGGAAGGGCAGAGATGCAAAAAAGGGCTGACCCTGTTCTTACGGGTCAGGCTGAGGTATGAGAGGGATATCTCAGCCACGGAGGGTACCTCCTGAGAAGTGTGGGGTCTAAACCCCAAGCCAAGCTTCTCAGCTTGGAGTATCAGAACCAAATAGAGCATAATATCTGGATGTGAAAAGCAACAGGGTTTCTGTCCTTTAGGGAGAGGTGGGAGCCCTCTAGAGACACAGGCACTCTCTTAAATGGCAAATGCACAACATTTTGTCAGTCACTCATTCTGGGCTTCTAGCAAGGGGTGGCAGAACAAACAGGTCATATGAGGAGCGTATGAAGTTTGTGGCTCTGGGAGGAAGCTGAAGGGACAGCTGCCACGATCCTTGTGCTACGTCATTTTCCCATACCAAGACATCATCTTTCCTGGGTGGAGAACTCCTATCTGTGCAACATCAATCTGGGGGAAAACAATACCCTCTCCCTCCAGACCCCCTCTTAACCCACTCTGTGGAGCTTACACCCTCCTGAGGAGGGTAGCCAGAAACTCTTTGAGTGACTGAGCCTAACACGCAACCAGCAGGTGAAGGCAGGTGAGATGGTTCTTGTTGGAGTGTTTTTGACTTTTGCAGACCTTCCTCCAGGCCCAGTGCTGGTAAAAACACTGAACTTGGTGCATACTTTGGTCCTTCCTGTGCCCACCAAAGCCCAGCAGAAGCAACCACAAACTGTGGATCACTGGTGGCTCCTAATAGGTTGTCGAGGGCAGGTCACAAGCAGCTTCTTACATTGGCCTGTATCAGAGTCCCTCCCAAGAGGTTCAGAGCCAACACAACCAGTGGCCAGCTTCCAACAATATCAGGGGAGGATCCAATAAGCTTCACAAGTGATCCAATGGAAGATCCTGGTAGACACCAAACCTTGGTGAGGCAAATTATCCTTTGTTTGGTCAGCACCTGCACAGCAGCTTGCATGGCATGGTTGGGGTTGAGTTTCACAGTCAGCCCCAGTCTGAGGGTCAATCCCATGCATGAACAAGCCAATAGCAAATGAGACGCAGTAAGAACAGGAAGGCCTCACATAACCCACACAAGGGACACTCCTGGAGCACCCAGCTCAGGTGGTCAAGGAGACTGTAGCACTGGACCAAACAGGACATGCTAGATAAGGCACCTACCAAGACTGGGAGTTAACAGTAATTCCTATCAAGATACCAATGGCATATTTCACAGAAATAGCACAAATGTTCCAAAAATTGGTATGGAAGCAAAAAGACCCTCAATAGCCACAGCAATCTTGAAAAAGGATAAAGTTTGAGAAATCATGCTACCTGATATCAAAATATAGTACAAAGCCATAGTAATCAAAACAGCATGGTACTGACATAAAAACAGACATATATAGATAATGAAACAGAATAGAGAGCCTATAAATAAACCCACACCTTTATAGTAAATCAATATTTGACAAATGAGGCAAGAACACACAATGGGCTAATGATAGTCTATTCAATAAATGGTGTTGGGAAAATTGAACAGATACGTGCAAAAAAATGAAACTAGACTACCTTCTTATACCACACACAAGAATAAACTCAAAATGGATTACAGACTTAAATGTTAGACTCAAAGACCATAAAAATTCTAGAAAAAACATAGGCAGTAAAATCTCAAATGTTTCTTATAGAAACATTTTTTTCTGACATATCTCCCTGGCCAAGGGAAAAAAAGCGAAAAATAAACAAATGGAGCTACATCAGACTAAAAAGGTTTTACACAGCAAAACAAGCCATCAACAAAATGAAAAGATAACCCATTGAATGGGAGAACATATTTGCCAATGATACATTTGATAAGTGGTTAATATCCAAAATTTATAAAGAACTTACAAAATTCAACATAAAAAAAAATCTGAGCAAAGGACATGAACAGACACTTCTTCAAAGATGCCGTGCAGATGGCCAATAGGTATATAAAAAGATACTCAATGTCACTATGATCAGAGAAATGCAAATTAAAACCACAATGAGATATTACCTCACACGGGTCAGAATAGCTGTCATCAATAAATCAATAAACAACAAGTGTTGGTGAAGATATGTAGAAAAGAGAACCCTTGTGCAGACTGATGCAGCCACTGTGGATCGCAGTATGGAGTTACCCCAAAAAATTAAAAATGGATCTGCCTTTTGACCCAGCAATTCCACTTCTGGGAATGTATCTGAAGGGACCCAAAACACTAGTTCGAAAGACCATAAGCGCTCCTATGTTCATTGCAGCTTTCTTTACAGTCATCAAGATTGGGAAGCAGCCCAAGTGTCTATCAGTAGATGACTGGATTAAAAAAGCTGTGGTACATTTACACAATGGAATACTTTTGGCCATAAAAAATAAGGAAATCTTACCCTTTGCAACAGCATGGATGGATCTGCAGAGCATCATGCTAAGTGAAATAAGCCAGTCAGAGAAAGACAAGTACCATACGATTTCACTCATATGTGGAATCTAATGAACAAAATGAACTAACTAATAAGATAGTGACAGGTTTATAGATAGAGAGCAGGCTGACAACTGTCAGGGGCAAGGTGGGGATGGTGCTGGGTGGAAGGGTGGAGGGATTGAGCAAAAAAGAAAAAAAGAAAACTCATAGGCACGGACAATAGTGTGGTGATTGCTGGGGGGAAGGTGGGATGGAGGGAGGTGGAGGGGGCTATAAGGAGGATTAAATGGTGATGGACTGAGACTTGACTTGGGGTGGTGAACACACGATACATTGTATAGATGAAATGTTATAGAATTGTGCACTGAAACCAGTATAATATTGTTAAGCAGTGTCACCCAGTAAATTGATTAAAAAGATAAAAATATTCTCACTAAATATGCTTTCAACTACAACAGTGGGTATATATTGCACATCTGTACAATGCAAAGGTATAATACAAAGTGAAAAGACAAAACTTTATAGTAAATAGACAATAAATAGATCAGTGGTTGCCAGGATTTGGGGGTTGGGGAGGAAGGACGACTAGGCAGAACACAGGGGACTTTTAGGTCAGTGAAACTACTCTGTATGATACTGTGATGGTGGATACATATCATTATACATTTGTCCAAAATCATAGACTGTACAATACCAAGAGTTAACCCTAATGTAAGCTTTGGACTTTGAGTGAGTTAGCTTATCAATTTTAACAAATGTACCACTCTGGTGGGAGAAATCGATAGTGGGTGAGGCTGTGAGTGTGTGGAAATGGGTTATGTACAACTTTTTGTACATTTCATTCAGTTTTGTTGTGATCTAAAACTGTCTAAACAACCTATTAATGACAATTATGCATTTAATTATAAGTGTAGCCATATATGTCATTTTAAAATTATTCTGTGCACTTTATATCCATGATGTTTGTCCATTTTTATGAGTTGTTAATGTTTCCTTACAGATTTCACAGAGCTCTTTATGTATAAAAATTAGTGTTTTGTCCTATGTTGTAAATATTGTTTATTTTATTTTGGTGTTTAGGATTGTATTTTCTGTCATAAATTTGAAATTTTCTGTATTAACCTTCCCCCCGCCCCCCATTCTCTTGACACAGTTACAGATCTAGCAATGGACATGTGACTCAATTAGTGCTAGTGAGACTCAATTCTAAGACTCTTGGAAAAGAAACTAGAATCTTTCCACTGGGGTTGCTGAGGGAGTTGTATCAGTCTGTGCATTGCTAGAGTTTTCTCTTTTAAAAGCCATGTTTCATACCTTTCTTTCATGAAAAATTCTGTATAATGACATAAGCATAGTGTTTATCACTTTCACCTATATGGCATTCATTTTTTAAAAAATGTTAGAGTCTCAGTCTATGACGAGTTAAGTCATCTGACTAACTGAACATGGCAAACTAAAAAAACCTGTTTTCAACTGTTTTTGTTTTTTTATCATAGGTATCTTCTAAAACAGCAGTTGTATTTAATGTTTGCTACTTCGGATGACAGAAATAATGTATGCTCCTAATGAGAAATGCAAACAATTCAGAAATATGTAAAGTAGAATGTGAAAATCTCTGTAACCCCAATCCAGTCAGCGGATTCAATCTTCCAAAAATTTTATATGCATAAACAAATGCTTCTTAAAAAATGGTATCATACAACATTGACAGTTTTTCATTACCCCACTACAGTTAATTTTTGTACTTTTCTGGATTCTTTCAAGTTGCAAAGTTCAGAAAAATCCAAATTAAATTGACTTATACAGAAAGTGTACTTGACTGACAAAATCCAGGACCTGGCTGGATAAAGCTTAGATCATGCTATGAGTTCTTGCGTTTGCTTTCTCATCATTTGTTCTGTTCTTTCCTGTCTTGGTCCCATTGCCCAGTAGACTCTCCCTTCATGGAAAGGTTAGAAAAATAGGAAGAGGGTTTGTTTGTTTAAAATTCCCTGACTACCATGCACCTAGAGTTTTGAATATAAACTCAGTTTTGCCAGTTAGATGCACTTGCCCAAGGTTTAGAAGAAAAGTGAGTCAGATACCATCTTCAATATGGCTTCAGGCTGCCACCACTGGTTAGAAAAATTGTAGCTTTCTGAGATTCCAATGCTCATTTGCCAGCTTCCTAGATGTCTCTAGCCTCTAGATTTAATAATTCCTTAGTCCCTGGATGCAGCTTCAGTTTTCTGTCATCTAGATAATGCACCATAGTTTGTTTATCTATTTACCTACTGAAGGACATGTTAATTGCTTCCAAGTTTTACAATTATGTTATAAACATTTGTGTGCAGGGCTTTTTTTGAGGGGGGAAGAGACTTCAAAAAATCTCTTTATTTGAATTTCCACTATACGAAGCTAGATTGTTATAAAAAAAAAAGAAACCCACATACATACAAATGTAAAAAACAAAATTCCTTAGTTTTGTACACAGTTCATATTTTCACATTTATTTATACATTTATTCAAAGCTCTATAATGAGTGCTATTTATTATGTCCAAACAGCATGCAAGTTTCTTAATTCTTTACTGAAAAGGTGCACACATTTTTGGTACTCAAGTCATTTTGCACATATGTCCCTGCCCCCAAATACAGGTATTTTGCTTTTGATAATCATGTTAAAATACTATCTTAAGTGGCCTTCATGTTCACATACTACCTGCTAGGATATTTCTACTCACATGTACAAAAAGCGTGCTAAACTAATTGGCCATTTTCAACTTTGTGCCCAGTCTTATGACTTCCCTTTGGATCGGACTGTCAACCAATTGTCATTGGTGCCAATTCAATGCCAACAGCATTCCCCAAATGGGGTGCAGAGAAGAAGAAAACTTTGTTCGGTGCAAACAGTGATACAGCATGGGTGTGAAAACAGCACTGATGTGGAACAGCTCAACAGTGATGTAGTGTGGCTGTGGAATCTGCTCCATGATGGTCTGCTCTGCTCTGGCTAGATGTTAGAGATCTTGGGTGTTTCAGGTCTAGTAGGGGGAAATGCAGTTTTCAGTCTTCGGTGGAAAGTGTGTTCCTCATGTGAATGTTTTTGGGTGGATGTAAATTTTCAACTCATTTGGGTAACCAAGAAGTGGGACCACTGAATCATTTGGTAAGAGTATGTTTATTTTGGTAAGAAACTTAGAAACTGTCTTCCAAATCAGCTGTACCATTTTGCATTCCCACCAGCAATGAAGGAGAGTTTCTGTTGTTCCGCATTCTTGTCAGCATTTGGTGTTGTCAGTGATTTAGATTTTTGCCATTGGGTTTAACCATTGTAGAATGGGTCTGTGATTTGTAATTGTATCTCCCCATCTGTGACTTGTCTTTTTAAAGCAGATGTTTTCAATTTTAATGAAATCCAGCTTATTTTTTCTTTTATGGATCATGTTTTTAGTGTTGTATCTAAAAAGTCATTGCCAAACCAAAGGTCACTAGATTTTCTCCTATGTTATCTTCTTTATAGATTTGTGTTTTACACAAGGTGTAAGGTTTGCATGTGGAAGTCCAGTTGTTCCAGGGCCATTTGTTGAAGACTATTCTTTTTGTATCAAATTGCTTTTGTTCCTTTGCCAATGATCAGTTGACTATATTTATGTGGCTCTATTTCTTGTCTCTGTATTTTGTTCCATTGACTTAGTTGTCTGTTCTTTCACCAATAATGCATTGTCTTGGTGCTATATATAAATGTAGCTTTATAGTAAGTCTTGAAGTCAGGTAGTGTCAGTCCTGTAACAGCACTCTTTTTCTATATTGTGTTGGCTATTTTAGGTCATTGGCCTTTACAATTAAACTTTAGATTAAATCTGTCAATATTTGCAAAATAACTCCTGGGATTTTGGTTGGGACTGTATTGAATCTATGAAATCAAACTGGGAAGAACTGCTATCTTGAAAATATTGAGTCTTCCTCTCCATGTACAAGGGATATCTCCATTTACTTAAATTAAAAAAATGTCTTTTCCCAGTTTTATAGTTGTCCTCATATACATCTTGTTAGTTTTATATGTAATTTTTCTGGTACTAATGTAAGTGGTATTGGATTTTTAATTTCAATTTGAAATTGTTCATTGCTGGTATATAAAATAACAATTGGCTTTGGTATATTAACTGTTTATATTGCAAACTTGCTATAATCGCTTATTAGCTCAAGAGCTTTCTTTTTATTATTTGTGATTTTCTACATAGAAAATCATGTCATCTGCAAATAGTGCTTTATTTCTTCCTCCCCAACCTATATAGCATTTCCCTCTCTTTGCTTGTTTTATTGTATTAGCTAGGACTTCTAGGAAGATCTTGGAAAGTAGTGGTAAGAGGGGACATCCTTGCCTTGCTCCTGATCTTGGCTTGAAAGCATTAGGGTTCTCACTTTTTAGTATATTAGCTGTAGGTTTTTTGTACATGTTCTTTATCAAGTTTTGGAAGTTCCCTTCTATTCCTAGTTTGCTGAGAGTTTTAATCGTGAATCGGTGCTGGATGTTGTCAAATGCCTTTTCTGCATCCATTGATAAGGTCATAAAATTTTTTTGTTTAGTCTGTTGATATGATGGATTACATTAATTGATTTTTGAATGTTGCATCAGTCTTTCATACCTGGAACACCACTTGTTCATGGTATATTTCTTTTAATAAATTGTCAAATTTAATTTACTATTTTGTTGAGGATGTTTGCATCTATGTTCATGAGAGATAATTGGTGTAGTTTTCCTTTCTTGTAATGTCTTTGTCTGGCTGCCTGCCTTTCTAATTGATTTGTAGAAATTCTTTACATGTTCTGGATATGAATAATTTGTTAGTTATGTGAGTTGTTAAGTAGCCTATCCTTTATGGTACCATTTGTTGTATTTAAATATTAATAGTCAAATTTATCAACCTTTTATGTGCTCTTTGTTTTTGTCTTTTTTAAATTGAATTTATTTGTGTTATATTGGTTAATATAATTATATAGGTTAAAGAGGTACAATTCTATATTGTATGTTCATCACTCCAAGTCATGTCTCTTTCCATCACCATTTATACCCTTTTGCCCTCTTCTACTTCCCCCACCACAATTTCCCTCTGGTAATGATCATACTGTTGTATGTCTAAGAGGTTTTTTTTTTTTTTTTTCTTAATCCCTTTAACCTTTTTTACCCCTACCCTCTCCTCTCAGACAGCTGTCAGTCTATTCTCTGTATCTTAGTCAGCTTCCACTTTGTTAGTTCATTTTGCCTATTTTATTCCACATGTAAGTGAAATTGTAGAATATTTATCTTTTTCTGATTGCCTTATTTCACTTAGCATACTACTCTCCAGCTTCATCCATGCTGTTGTAAAAGGTAAGATTTCTTTCTTCTTTTTTTTACAGCTGAGTAGTATTCTATTGCATAAATATACCACAGCTTTTTTATCCACTCATCTGATGGGCACTTGGGCTGCTTCGACATCTTGGCTATTGTAAAGAAGGTTGTGACAAACATGGGGGTGCATATATTCCTTTGAATTAGTGTTTCAGGTTTATTTGGATACAGTCCCAGAACTTGAATCACTGGGTCATAAGGCAGTTGCATTTTTAATTTTTTAATGTAACTCCATACTGCTTTCAACAGTGGCTGCACCACACTGGGTTCCCACCAAAAGTGTATAAAGGTTCCCTTTTCTCTACATTCTTGCCAACACTTGTCATGTGTTGATTTATTGGTGATAGCCACTGGACAAGTGTGAGTTGATACCTCACTGTGGTTTTAATTTGCATTTCTCCGATGATTAGTATAGTCAAGCATTTTTTCATATGTCTATTGGCCATCTGTCTATTCTCTTTGGAGAAGTGTCTATTCAGGCCCTTTGACAATTGTTTAATTGGATTGTTTTTTGGTGATGAGTTTTATAAGTTCTTTATAAATTTTGGATATTAACCCCCTATTAGATGTATCATTGGTGAATATGTTCTCCCATTCGATGGTCTTTCCATTTTGTTGATGGTTTTGTTTGCTATGCAAAAACATTTCAGTGTGATGTAACCCTATTTGTTTAATTTTTCCTTTGTTTCCCTTGCCCAAGGAGACTTATCAGAAAAAAAAATAGTGCTACAAAAAATGTTCAAGACTTTACTATGTTTTCTTTCTTTTTCAAAAAAGATTTTAATTTTTTAGACAGAAGGGGAAAGAGGGAGAGAAGTATCAATGTGTGGTTGCCTCTTGAGCGTCTTCTACTGGAGACCTGGCCTGCACCCCAGGTATGTGCCCTGACTGGGGAATCAAACCAGCGACCCTTTGGTTGGCAGGCTGATGCTCAATCCACTGAGCTACACCAGCTGGGGCTTGTTTTCTTTTAGAATTTTTATGGTTTGGAGCCTAATGTTTAAATCTTTAATCCATTTTGAGTTTATTCTTGTGTGTGGTGTAAGAAGATGGTCTAGTTTAATTTTTGTTTGCTTTTATCTGTCCAATTTTCCCAACATCATTTATTGCAAAAACTATCTTTACAGCATTGTATGTTGTTGCCTCCTTTGTCAAATATTGACCGTAAAGGTGCGGGTTTGCTTCTGGGATCTCTATTCTGTTCCATTGATCTGTGTCTGTCTTTATGCCTATATCATGCTGTTTTGATTACTATGGCCTTGTAGTATATGTTGATATCAGTTAGGGTGATTCTTACAACTTTGTTTTTCTTTCTCAAGACTGCTGTGGTTTTTTTGTGTTCCACATAAATTTTTGGAATATTTGTGCTAACTCTGTGAAATATGCCATTGGTATCTTGATAGGAATTGTGCTGAATCTATATATTGCTTTGGTTAGTATGAACATTTTACTGATTCCTATCCATGAACATGGTATATGCTTTCACTTATTTGTATCTTCTTCAATTTCTTTTTTAGTCTTATCATTTTCTCAGTACAGTTCTTTTACATAATTTGGTTAAATTTATTCCAAGGTATTTTATTTTTGGTGCAATTGTAAATGGGATTGTTTTCTTAGTTTCCATTTCAGATAGTTCATTATTGGTATATAGAAATGCAACTGATTTCTGGATATTTTATCCTGTACTTAGTTCATTTATCGGTTTTACTAGTTTTTTTTGGTGGAATCTTTAGGGTTCTTAAAACACAGTATTATGTTATCTGCAAGTAATGACAGTTTTACTTTTTTCTTTCCAATTTGGATGCCTTTTATTTCTTCTTCTCTGATTGCTGTGACTAGGACTTCCAGTACTATGTCAAATAAGGGTGGTGATAGTGGGTATCCCTGTCTTGTTCCTGACTCTTGAGGGAAATTTGAATGCTTTTCTATCTTAAGAAATCCTTCCCTATTACAGATTCATAATATATGCTGCCTATATTCTTTATTTTTTAGTTTTACTTTTCACATTCAGACTTTTATGTGTGAATTTGTTTCTTAAGTCTCTATTTTTGTTTCATCAGTTTGTTTATTTTTGCACCAGTCATAAGTTTTATCTGGTAGAGCAAGGCTGGTTACATTTTTCTTTAAGTTTCATGACTAATCATAACCCTTCTATATAAATATTGGAATCATTTTGCAAGGTCCACAAAAATTTTGAGATTTTGATTGGAACTGGATTGACTTTATAGATTCAGAGACAATGGACATATGTGCAGTACTGATCTTTTCATCGATGTCTCTGCATTTAGTCATGCTTTTACAAAAATACTTTAAATACTTTATAATTTTCTATTGTCTGCCCCTTACTCCCACATGCTGATTTATTGCACCTTGCTTTGGAGACTGGGACATTTTATTCCATTTTTTGACTGGTGTGAAGGAATGCTGTAACTGGATAGTTTGTTCCAAAATAGTTCAAAAAAGTTTGCCTTTCTTGGAGCTGTACACAGATAGTATTATCTGCAAATAAGATCAATTTCATCCCTTCCTTTACAACTCTGATTTCTTCCTTTCTTCTCAAAGATTTTTTGTGTATTCTATTTTAAGCAACTACTTTTCTTCATATACTGAGTTATTATAGACTCTCCTTCAATCAATTAATAAGGTGCATTATAGAAATAAACTTCCAGTTGTTGAATCACCATTGCAATCTTGATAAACCCTATTGGTTCTTTTTATTGTAACTGCTGAATTGTGATCTTAATTAGGATTTTTAGCAACCATATTCATAGAGAAAATGATCTACAATTTCCATTTATAGAGCCTTTAGCCAGGTTTGAGATCAAGTTAATACCACAAGTGTAAGATGTGGTGGATACTTTTTTTCTTTCTCTTTCTTTTCTTTTCCTTTTTTTTTAAATTGAAAGCTTTTATAACACAGGCATTATGTATTCCACGGTGGGTTGGTAAATCTGGTGTCATTTGTGGGGACAAGACACATGTTAGTTTAATATCTGTAATGGTTATTACTTTATTCTGACTTTCTATTCTTTTTAAGGTGATGTTGATAATATATTTTCTAAAATATTACTCATTTCATTTATGTTTTCAAATCCTTTGTCATAGAGTTGGTCATCCTATGTTTGTGTGACTTTCAAAGCCTTTATTGGTACTAATATAATTTCTTCATCTTAGTCCTCAGTATACCAGGAAAATGAGTCATCATTTGTCATCTGGGTCCAATGGACCTTTTTAATTTTAAAAAATATTTTGTTATTTAGTGAAAATGTAGAGAATAAACAGATCATTAGAAACAACTTCATTAGACATTTTAACAATGTAAACATAGAAAACCTCAATTTTTATTTAGTATTTTTTCTGGCTTTGAAGATATTTAATATACAAGATGGGTAACATCTCTTAAACACAACTAGGTGTTCAACTGTCATGAACCTAGAATATATTCACCTTATGAATTTTGATTCCATTTAAAATGTATCTTTAATGGGCTCTTTTATTATCACTTTGGTCCTGTTTGCACTTGCATCTTCAAAATGTAATATATTTAATAATGCTGATGTCGTATTTTTGTTGAAAAGGGGATGGCTATGTTTTTGCTTCATAATTGGCAAATATTTTCACTTTTTGATTTCCAAACACCAATAAAAATGGTAAATCCAACTGATATTTCATTCTTACATCATCTATTTACTTTCAGTCACCTTTAAATATACGTTTTCCTTTACTATTTGTCTTACAAACCCTATTATGTAAATTATGAACAAACATAAAATATGTTGTCACAAAGTATTGTGGGATGAAGTCCTTACTTTTGGATGACTGACTAAATGAGAGTATTTCCTTTTTTCCTTAGAAATGTATTTTTCACACCCTGTTGGGGTACCTCAGTTGATTAGAGCATGGTCCAGATACACTAAGATTGAGGGTTGAATTCCCGGTCAGGGAGCATACAAGAATCAATCAATGAATACATAAATAAGTGGAGCAACAAATCTCTCTTCCTCTCTCTAAAATCAATCAATAAAAAATATTTATAAAAAGAAATATGTTGTTTACTCATTGAATTTTTGAATTTGAGAACTTTTTTTTGTCTGCGATTTTACTTAAGAGTACAGGGTGCTGGTTTGTTTAATCACGAAACATCTGCTAATTTTGGCATGCTGGGTGAAAAATGAAAAAAAAGCTAAATTCCTGGGTGTGCCCAAATGAAAACTAAAAAAAACCCCAAAAAAACCCAACACATTATGTCTGCAGATTTCTTCTATATCTCCTTGTAAGATGATGCAGTATTTGAGGCAATGCAATAAGAAAACTGAAGGATACAAGTGATTTATTTCACTGTTGCATTATCCTTCTCAATGACTCCATCACTAGTGTTTTCTCATTGCAGTCTTTTAAATTTTTTTTAGCATAGTTCCTGATGTTACACCAAAGGTTAATATTGTTTATACTTTTCTTTTTGTCCCTTTTCCCTTGATCATTCTTGGTCTACTTTAATTCATACAAAGAATAGGCTTATACTCTTGTTGACATTCTCCATAATTTGCCATTTGTTTCACTGACATTTTCTGAGGGAGTGTACTTTTGGTTTTTAAATTAATTGAACATTTTGGTCAGAAAACACAATTTTTATATCACATCTTTTAAATTTCCAGAGACTCTTTGTGATTTAGGGCATTTATAAAAACTTATTATGTACTGTGTATATCTGAAAAGAGTATGTATATATGTAATCTCAATTTTGTATACCAGTTCTCTATATCCTTACAAATTCTATATAGCTCTTTATTTTAGGTGTATTTTTCTAAACCAGCAAATACCCTATAGATGGATTCCACTTCTCTAATACAATCTGATAGTATCCAAATTTTACTTTAGGTTCATTGTTATTATTGAAATATTTGAGATTTCTGCTTTCATTTTTACTTTTTTCCGCCTTCTCTAACTTCTCCTGTATTTATCTATAATTTACTCTATTTCCCTCTCCTCTCTGATGCTTTGAGATCTTTAAAAATTTTGGTCACATGTTCTTTAAAGCAATTTTTAAAAAAATATTTATTTTATTTTTAGACAGAGGGGAAGGGAGGGGAGAAAAACATCGATGTGTGGTTGTCCCTCATGTGCCCCCCCACTGGGGACCAGGCCCACAACCCAGGCATGTGCCCTGACTGGGGAATCGAACTGGCAACCCTTTGGTTTGCAGGCCAGTGCTCAATCCAGTGAACTACACTAGCCAGGGCTAAAGCAATTTTGAAAAGATGAATCTTTTTATAAATTTTCAAGTCAATATACAAACATTTTTATCATTTTTCAAAAATTGCAAAGGAGGTCATTTCTGTAGTAGTGAAATTTTATGCTAAATCCATTACATTATTAACAATCTAAATATCACAGCAATTTGGTATCTACCATCACTCCTTAAAATGGTAGGAAACTTCACATTATTTTATTCCCACTTTGATTTTACTTCCCCATGTACTTTTTATCTCCTTGTAATATAGTGTGATGCTTGAAAGTCTTTTACTGATATCCTACCATACAGCTGTTTCTCAAAATGTATGAAAAATGTATTTGTTGAAAGAAAAAAATATTTTTGGAAATTAAAAGATCCATTTCCTATACAAACCTCCAAATGTTAAAGACTGTTATCTGAATTATTACTATTCAAATGATAAGCACAACATAAATATATCAATTTTAATGTTATTAAAATCACAAAACCATTTCATTGGAAATGTAGCTCAATGAGATGGATGGTGCTGCATTTTTCTATATTCAAGTGTAAGTATTGCTAATTGCTAGAATGAGACATCAATTTTATTACTATTTTTTAAAGTAAAGGCTGAGAACTCATGCATATAAATAAAAAGGGATAAAATTTTGTTATAGTAATGCCACTTAATTCTTGGATGCCTTTTATGTTATATGCTGAAAATCATAAACTGATCTATCACTAAATTATTTCTTAATGGTCATTAGTTGACAATTTGTTTAAGCTTTCTTCTTGCTGGAAGCAAAGAATTAAAAACCATCCTCACTGGAGACCTTGTTGTTCAGGCCATTTTCCTCTCAGCTCCTTGGGGTGTTAACTAAAAGGCTTTCCTCAGACACTTATTTAGAATCATCTTGATTATGGAAATAAGAGAAAACCGAGTAAAATAACCCCATAAAATTGGAAGTTGCACAGATTTCTTGAGGATGATTATACGAGATTAGAAATGTTCTGGTTGAAAAGCATTATGTTTTTACAGAATTAGAAGAAAATATAAAGATCTGAGAAGAATTAATCCTAATTAAGTTAAGCTGGTTTTCTAAGGTTAAATGCACTATGTCCTAAAACTATCTTTTGTGGGTATTTACACCTGTACCTATATGTAAGTATATGTTCTCCTTTTAAGAGTATTGTTTATGCTATTTCATCAAACTAAAATATACATTTTTAACATTTCTGAAGTAGGGATACACCTTATAATCGATGGTATATCATAGTTTAGTTGGTAGTGTTTTTACTAAGTGGTATAAATGGTGAATCACATAATAATAATATTTTAGAGTAAAAGAAAAATTATATTAGACTGTAAAAAGTAAGACCAAAAAGATACTCGATCATTAGTAAGTTTAGGGCTTATTACGCAAAGTATCCTGATGGCTGTTATGTTTTATGATTGCTACTGATGACTACTGTTTCATTTATAGTAAAATCCACAATATATTTGTTCATTTAAACTTAAATACAGAGCTGGAATGAAAAAAATGGAGAAATGGCTCAGAGACAATAAGGAGACTTGGGCCAGGTAAAAAATTAATATGAATACACAGAATCTAATAATGAACCTGGCAAAGATTAATAATGTTTTACCTAAGAATCTGAAGCATGCTCTAGAAAATAGAAAACCATGAACTTACCTCTGAAATGTGATCTTTCAACTTGAAGATGTAATGTTAATGTCAGAAATAAACATGAAACTTTTAACTTCCTCCTTGAAATCATGCAAATTATGTAACTCAGACAGGTTTTAGACATACTCATCAGGCTCTTTACTGTTACTGATAATGGTGAAGACAGTTTGCTGACAGCAGAGCCAACAGAATCCATCATCTCTTACACTAATCCCAAATTTTCTAATTCTAAGATAGATGAGATAGGCAACTTTTTGGCTTGTTGTCTAAAGCTAAGGTGCCTTTCACTCATGCTTTCTTTGCTTTACTTTCACATTATTCGCCCACAAGAAAAATGTTTTTTTGAATAGTTAAGTGACAACAAAAGGCAAGGTCATTAAACAAAAAGTGTCATTACTGTCTCCCTGGACAACACATCTAAATTCTATATATCTCCACATGGGCCAGTTTCTAAGACCACACTTCACCCGTAATGAACATATATTAACTTCCACCACACTACCTTGGTGGAAAGGAAGGAAAGGTCTGCTTAGGTTCAAAGGGAAGGGACATAACTCCACATCTTGATGGGGTAGTGGCAAGTTTCTGGAAGAGTATGTGGGACCTGAAATATTGTTGGGTAATTTTTGAAAAATATAACTGCCACAGATTTCTTTTGCAAGGTAGGATAGGGCGATTATACAATAGCAGAAGAGAAAATGGTGAACTGGCATAATCCACTGATCTTGGAGATGGTCTTTAGGCAGATAGGGCTCTGGATGCTATAAAGTTATCAATGCCTGCATATACCTTGGGAAATTGAATATTGTTGTTTGAAGACACAGTTATAGATTATTTTTCCATTCTTTAATTATATAAATACTTAAGATGAAACTTAACTGTAAATTTCTCTAACATAATTATTTAGCATTTTCATGGAGGTAAAAATGTGTATTCTGAACACTAAAAAAATCATTTTTCATTTAAAAGAATAATCCATTTCTTTCACTCAGCTAAACAAAAATAGGCTAATAACAGAAACAAACCAAAATATCACTGTCGAAAGAACTATAACTGAAAACATGACCAACTAGAGCAATACAGAAATGCACCTCTTCAGAAAACAAAAGTTTCTCTTAAAAAAATTAGAAAAAGTCAGACCTCTGGAAGTAGATATTGGTAATTTGACAGGAAAAATATTTTACATTTAGTTGTTTAATATTACACTTATAGCAAAATCAAATGCACAAAAACTATTAATTAGAACAGTTAAAATTTGAAAATTTTCTAACTATATAAATATTTTAGTACAATATCCTTCCTTTTTTATCTTTGCCAATAACTCAGTGATCTCTAAGAGATGCTTTAATAATTATTTCCAGAAGCCATTTCCTAAAGATAATTTTTACCTATGAAGTTCCATAAAAGGGTTACAAAAGTATTCTACTTGCTCTAATTTTCATCATACACCATGACCTCAAATCATCTGGAAAAACAAGGTATTAGGGAATAAAGACATTTCCTTTAATACACTGGGGGAAAAGTATTTACTCTCTTTTTTTATATACAGGAGATAAAGGCAAAGCAGTATAGTAGCTATAATCAGAACATCTGTATTAATTCACCAAATATTTATTATGCACCTACTACTTTCCAGGCATTGATCTAAGAGCTGAGGATATAGGGGTGAATGAGAAATAGCTACAATTTATTGAGTGCTTACTATGTGCCAGGCTCTGGCCTTAGAGTTTCACACATGTAAACCCATTTAATTCTCAAACACAACACCTCTATGACATGGGTGCTATTAACTTCATTTTACATATGAGAAAACTGAGGCATAAAGAAGTTAAATAACTCATCTGGCTAGTAATTTGGCAGTAGTAGTCCTGGTGATCATGGATATTTTATTAATCTAAAAATCCTTCCCTCCTCATTTTCTTTGCCTCCATGATGATGTAACAAATACAGTTGGGTATGGTTCAAATAGGTAGTAAGGCTATTTTATTTTTAGACATTTCTGGAAATGTTTAAACAAAATTTTAACTAGCTCTATTTTCATGTATTGTGACCTCACAATATTAAAAAAAGCCTGGTTACCATAAAACTTGATGTTGTTTAAATAGTGGGGAAAACTCTGGCTGGTGTGGCTCAGTTGGTTGGAGCATCCACCAGTAAACTGAAAGGTTGTGGGTTTGATTTTGGTCAGGGCACACATCTACATCCTGAATTCAGTCCCTGACTGGGGTGTGTACAAGGGGCAAGTGATCAATGTTTTTCTCTCTCTCCCCCTTCCCTTCTCTCTTAAAAGAAAAAAAAAGCTGGGAAAATAATCCCTTCATATTTTTCTCTCCATTACTGTAGGTAAATAAACATAAGATTCCTTCCTATGGAAAACCACTTCTCTACTCCAGATAGGCCTAGTGGAGCTGAAGATCATAGTACCCTGTCTCATTGTAGAGGTGGGTCCATTGTTCAAACTAATTAGGCCTCACTGTCTTGGTCGGTTATTGGATCAGGACTACACAAAAATAATCTAAGTAAGCATGGCAAATCTGTCTGCTCTGGGATTGACAGAGTTGGGAAATGTCCTCTTCACAATGGAAGTGATATGAGACTGCTGATAGCCATCTTCCTTGGCCTCAAGAGAAAATGACTCCACAATACTGAAAAATGTAGAGAAATTCAGACACAAAATACTTTGACCTCGTTATGCAAGAAATAGGTATGTCCTTGTCCTATCCAGTTAAGTGAGTATAAAAAACTTTTTTATTTAAGCTTAACTGAGTTTCTGTGACTTCCAATCAAGTTTCACTGTATTTTTACAAAAACATTACATAAAATATGCACATAAAACAATGGTTATAATAGAAACAGAAATCTCCTTTATTCTCTTCCTTTAGCCCTCTTTTCCTATGAACAAATATAGAACTATCTACAGCTCAAAGGATGGTTTATCTATTTTATTTTCAAAAGTTTAGTAGGCAAATGTTTACGGAGAGATTCTGATTACAAAGCATTACTTTAATAATCCTACTCCCTTAGCATATAAAACCACAATATAGCTAGACAAAATGTTTTATTTTAAAACATTAAAAATAAATGTCCATTATATAACCAAGAATGTTAAATATTTGGAAACTGTAAATCTTCTAAAATGTGGTAGGCAGAGAGCTAAATATTGCATATTATCCTACCATACGTCTTCTCTAATACCGGTATTTGATATGATGAAAAATACCAAGAAGACCCACGTCAGGGTTCAACTTAAGTACACAAGTGAAAGTTTTGTCCAAGGTGTTCCTGACACATGAAGTTTCCAGTTGAATTTCAGATATGTTAACAAAAGTATCTTCCTTTTTTGCCTGTGAATGTTTGAGTATTGCTGTATTGTTGGTTTATATCCACTACAGATACTGGTTCTAGGCCAGCCCAAGGATCTTCAAGCATTGAAGGCTTGAAATAACTTTCCAACTCATTAGACATTCTTTTTTCTCTACCACGCCCTGATCCAAAAGGTGTAGATGTCCTTGGAGAACCCTTTAGAAAAAAAATCATCAGTTAAAAAAACATTTAGTAGAGATCACTGGTACTTTTTCTTTAAAAGCTAGTCAGGATCACATTGCTAGTTAAAAGATGTTGTGCCTTGAAGCCAAGTATGTTCGAATGCAAAGTCCATGCTTTCTTTAATCCAGTGTTTTGTTTTTAAAAAGTATTTAAACCAATTTGATATGCTCTGTTATTATTAATTATATGCCCGTTGTCATCTCAAATACTTTGGGTTTTCAAACTTTGCAGAACTATCAACTGGCAATGAAATAAGAAATAATTGTATTTCATTTTTTTTCCTCAAAATTTACATACTTTTTTTTTCCTGGAAAAAAATTAAAACTTTTTAATCCTATAGCTTCAAAATTTCAAGAACCTCCCCATCTCGTTAGCTCCAGACTCAAACGGATGGGGTTGGTTTAGAAGAAGGAAAGTTGGAAATGCACCCGGTATATGCAAATTGTAAACCACAAAAATCCTACACGTACCAGATATACTCTCTCATTTTCTGCATTCACTCTTACTGAGAGGAATAGGGATCTTCCACTATTAACCGATTCTCCCTTTAGAAAACTTGGAGCAGAAGCCAGTGTAGTTTGAAAACAAAGGTGGGGAGAGGGGGTGGTTAGGAAAGGTAAAAAACAGTGCCAGCAGCCTATAACTCTCTAAACTAGATGAGTTCCACGCTGGGAATTCATTCGCATTTTTTCCCCCCTGGGGTACCCGGGCTCAGAAGAAATTCGCTGAGACGAACTGGCAAGGGCTCTGACAAAGTAGAGAGAATTAGGAAAATCTCAATTAGTAGCAGCGTAGTGGCTAAAAGCAGGAGGGCTCTAGAAAGTAAGGCTCCGCCACTTTCTCGGGTAGTCTAAAAACAGTCATTTAACTTCTCTGAGCCTCAGTTTACTCATCTGCAAAGCGGGGCTAACAACTGAGTCTCATCCCATAGAGGACTTAAAAAAAATAACCCACGTAAAGGGATCATTAGTACCATGCCTGCCATACAGTAAGAGCTCGGTAAACGCTGGCTATTATTACCTGGGGGTGGGTGTGCTGCTGCCCTGGGGAGTAGCCGAATTGCTGCTGGGACCCCGCAGGGGACCTGGAGTAGGAGCCAGGGTAGCCGCCAGGGGACGGTGACCCGAACCGGCCCCCGGGGAAGCTGCCGCCGTGTCGTGGAGAATGGCTGCTCCCGAAGGGCCTACACCGGGGCCCATACGACGGAGTGTGATGAGGGCTCCCGTACCCGTCCCGAGGGGAGGGCGGCCGTGGCCCGCCTCCTCCCGTGGTACCCCGGAAGCTGCTCCCGCTACCCCAACCTCCTGCTCCCGGGCCGGGGTAAGGAGGAGTAGGGGGTCGAAAATTCTGTCGGTGCATATCTGGAGATGAAGACGAAGGCCTGACTGCTGCGTCCCCGGAACTGTCTCCACCAACCCTTCACAGAGCAGTGGTGGTCCTTTACTAAAACAGTCCTCCGGCCGCCAGAACCATGCAACAAATTGGTTCCGGCTTCACAAACATTCCTCTACGGGCAGGGGAATAAGTAGGTTGTTGATTTGGGTAAAAAATGAGAAAAATTTAAGTGAAGGAGAGAGGAAGGAGAGGGTAAAGGAAAAACCGAACACCCTTCCCTGCTACGGCCTTTGAAGTCTCGGGGCTTTTGGTCGGACACCTGTCCAGAGAGTGACGCGAAACGGTAACGCTCCGCCCGGCGCGGGCACGCGGGAGGCTGGGGGGCGGGGCCTGAGGTGTCCTTGGGCACCTGCCTTCTTCTCACGCTGGGACAGAGGGTGTTTGAGAGGCTCGTGATGCTGGCGACGCTGGCGAGGGTTACGGGTCTGTGGAGAACCGCCTTTATCTGCGGCCCGGGCGGCAGGAGGGAGCTGTGGACCGGCCACCCGAAGTCAGGTACTCTCCAAGACTCGGTCCGGGCGGCGAAGGGGATTCCCAAACCCAGCCTCCTACCTCAGGCGGCGCCCTGAGTAGAGCTCCCGAGCCTTCCTGAAGTTCCTGCTGACCCTGCAGCCCGCCCTTTGGTCTTTCCGCCTCCGTGCGCCCTGGCTTGTTGGCTTCGTTCGGCTCTCCGACTGCCCCAGAGTCAGAGTCATCCAGCCAGGGGTCCGGGCCCAAGGCTGGGAGCTCGCCGCTGCATGTCCGCCCCCTGCGCGGTAGTACCCGGCGGACGTCTCATCTCTCGATTCTCCCACCCCCTCGTCCCCCAAGTTTAAATAACTTAAAAAATGTACACCCGCATTTCATAAGGGTGTTCGAGTGCATCTTTAACTTGGAGAGCCTGTGCAAACAAATGCTGGACTTTATTCCCTTCTTTGGATTAGCAGGGTAGGAAGCAGGGATATTGATTTTCAAAGAGCAAAACTTGCCAAAGCTCTTCAGATCTTGATTGTTTCACAGACTTTCAAGTATGCAGTAAAATGCGATAATTCAAGAATGACATCTAATGTATAATAAAACACACCTTTGTACCAGTTGTCCCAGAATTTGTAGTAAATTGATACTTACTACAGTTTTATAGGCCTTAATTTCTTCCTTCAGAAACTGCGGTTAGAGTCACTGAGTCTTGAAATCATCATGTAGGAAACAGAATCTTAAAGAACTTAAACTTACTCAATCTTAGCCTCATAGGTAGCCTGTGCTTTTCAGCCTATACACATTCTTGTAGCTGTCACTCCTCACTCTCTGTTTTGTGACACGCCTAGCGGAAGCGTGTGATGTCTTCTCAGTTTTCATCCTCTTGGGTGAATGAAGATCCACAGTTTTGTTGTTCTGGTTTATTCTGAGAAAATTCGGTTCACCAAACTTCTCCTTTAGAAGCAAGCTGTAGAACCAATCGAAGCCGAATAGTCTCATCAAGGCTTTGTGATGCCCGAGGACCCCAGATTATCCATTTTATTAAATACTTATGTTCTGGCCAAAATATCTTTCTGGACACTGCCTTTGGTGCTTAGATTAATGCCTGGTAATTGGACACTCAAATATTTATTGTATGGTGATATCATATTTATCAGTGGCTCTCACCTGTTGTCCCTTTTATATCATCAACCAATCTACATTTTCTGTGGTAAGGGAGCAGAAAAAGGAGGGTAGTGGGGACCAAATTAACTCTTAATTTTTTTAACTGGCAAATAATTTTGCAGAATTCAGTAAAATACTGTAAGTTGTCATTTTACTTGTCTTACAGTTCTAGAATACTCTTCTCTATAGTCATATCTTGCTATCTTCTCCACATATGAACTTGTATTAGAAAAGGGGGAGGGAAAGAAATACAGTGGAAGAATTCTGACAGGTAGATTAAGCATTGACAGTGTGCCTTTCACTATACTTGCAGGTATATAGGAGGATTGAGGGAGAGTTAATTCTTGATAATTGTCTTGTCGAATTAACTAAAAAGAGTCTGGAGGCTTTGGCTAGAAATAAATGGTAAAGACTCATTCAAGGGCCTTTGGGTTTGCTAGTTGGAAGCACGGCTAGGCAACACCGAGTGTTCTGAAGAAGAAAGGGAAACTCAGAGTTCTGTCGATGTAAGAAGCATCCAAACCTGTTAAGAATTTTTATGAGTTTGAGCTAAACTGATGACAAAATCAGGAAGCAAAATCTCAGCAGATTGAGAAAATGCTCCATAGAGTGGCAGTTTTGCAGCTTATTTTATATACCAGGATCAAAGAAGACATAAGGGCCGTTACATGAAATTCATTGGGGATAGATTTTCAGAGGCAGGAGAAAGCAAAGTGATTGGATAAAGAGTAATACGGAGAAACAAATACTTCTTTTACACTGAGTATAGGATAGTAAATAATTAACATTTACAACACATAGAGATGGTATTCGGGCAACAAGATAACAATAGGGGATTCTGTGGTCTTGTGCACTCATGCCCTGAGGGGTCTGGGGAAAAAAAAGAAATTACTCTGACATACCAAGGGTATGTTATTTTAGATACAAAAAGACAACAGACAGGTTTACTTAAGGTAGAGCTTAACTTAGGCAAGAAAGCTACAGGCCTAGAGTGTAAATACTGTTCGTGATTTGCTTTTAGTTAGGAATTTTTATGTTCAGACAATGCCGTGAGGTTAATTTGGTCTCTTGAGTTTGTTTCAGGCCTTCTCTGAGCTTGTCAGGTTTAGTATGTGGCCCCCTTTTCATCCACAGTTCTTATAGTAAAAAAATACATTCTTGGGAAGAATCAGTCCTGCATTCTTAGCTTTTGGGTTGGTCAAAGATGGTAATCCTCTCCATTAGTGATTTTCAACTGGTGTGCTGAGGCACACTGGGGTGTTGCAAGAATTAAAAGATGTAATGCCTGATGTTTAGTCAGGGGCACTGTCCTCTTTTCCCTTAGATTGTCAAATAAAAAAATGATAACAGCCAACACAACTCTAGTTGTCTGGTGTGAATGAATCAAAATTATACCTATTTTTTTTGTCAGATTGGCAAAAAATATATTTTTTGGTCGGCCGCAGAATTTTAGTAATTAGTTTTTGTGTGCCATGAGGTGAAAAAGGTTGAAAATGGCTGCTCTAGGTGATCTAATAGCTGGATAGTGTATATATGGTCTGTATATATGAACATTCTTTCCTTAACCTGTCCAGATAATCAGAGGGTTACTGAATAGAATAGTTTCCTCCTACCTCAACCTACCTGATTTTAGTCATTTAGCAGCTTAACTATAGTGACTCCATTTTATTTCTTCACTCTGTTCCGCAACTGCAGATTCTACTTGGATCACTTCTGAGAATAGGCCACTTGCCTTTTATAGATGAGGAACTGGCCAAGAAAAGTTAAGTGACATGCTTAAGTTCACATTGCAAGCAGAGGTGGGTCCAGAACTCAGTCTGGCTTCTTGAATTCCAAGCAATTGTTTTTGCTTTTGTTATTTTTTTTTTACCCTAAGTAAAGAAATATGAATTGACTGTCTGTCCTTTGAAAAATGGAATAGATAATTAATCATACAAAATTTTGAAAGTAGTATTGGGTAGCATATTACTTTAGATTTAGAGAATAGCGGGTTTAACCTTAATAACGAATTTTTATAAATGTAGCTATATCCAGGTCTTAGCCTGGGAATTTCAGGATCTGGGACCCCTTAATATTACAGAGTGGGGCAAAAGTAGATTTACAGTTGTTTGTATGGAAAATAATACAATAGTAAATAATAATTCAAGAATAAACTTTGTGTTTTGTGTATTCATGACTGTAAACCTACTTTTACTCCATCCTGTATTTGTATTTGTGGATGAAAAACGGGCCACATACTAAACCGGACAAGTTCAGGTGAGGCCTGTATGGCAGCCTTACAAACTCAGAGACAATGAAGTAATCACATTGGATGGTCTGAACATAAAAATTCCTGATTAAAAGTGAGTCATAGACGGTAATCACATCCTAGCCTACAGCTTCGTTGACAAAGGTCAATCTCTACCATAAGTAAATCTATCTATTGCCTTTTTCCATACCCTGGGAATGTCAGAGCAATCCACCACCTCCGCCACCCCCAACCCCAGTCCTCCAGGCACAAGAGCACAAGACCACAGAACCCTCTATTGTTATCTTGTTGTCCAAATACCATCTCTGTGTGTTGTTAATTGTTAACTATTCTCTATCCACAGGTGTAAAAGAAGTATTTGTTTCTCCTTTTTATCCAGTCACTTTGCTTTCTCCTGCCTCCCTAATCTACCACCAATGAATTTCATATTGCCATCTTTACATCTTCTCCTTTGATTGTGCTGTATAAAGTAAATGCAAAACTGCCACTCTTCGGAGCATTTTCTCAATCTGTTAAGATTTTGCTTCCTGGCATTGTCATCAGTTTGGCTCAAATAAACTCATAAAAATTCTCTACAGGTTTAGATACTTATGCTGACATAGTGAACTTACGTATACATGTGAGTTCAGGAAAAGAGATGAGGGGAAGGGGGAAAGTTTTAGGTTGGGTTACCTGGTGGTAGAAAAGTGAATTGGAATGATGGATATGAGAACATGAACAGAGAACATCAAGGAACTTTCTGAGTACCTGTGAGCTATATGGAGTCCCTGAAATAATTGGTTAACTTTGTGGTGGTGTGTGTTTTACATTGTTAAAGAATAAAATTTAACCTAGTAAATAGGAGGATCTAATTGGCTTTATTAAGCGAATCATAAATTGGGCATCATTCCATCTAGCAAGTGGAAGGGTGCTCTGAGGGGAGGTGTACAAAATGGAAATTTTTTTATAGGCAGAAGGGTGTGGGAGAGAGTAGCAAAAGGAAAGAAAGGATTATTTTTAGGCCAGGTCATTTTCTTTTGGGGGAAGGGAATGGCAGGAGTTTTGTTATGCAGATTACCTCACTAGTATTGATCCAGAAATTCCAGACCAATTGGTTTAAAATTCCACTTACAGGAAATGCTGAAACTGCAATTAGACGATGTGACTTAGCAAAAATAGCTCCATTTTTGCCTGTTGTTTCTTTTTTTAAATAACATTAATGCAGGTAAGAGTACCAAGCTAAGGAAATTGTAAATGTAAATGAAGCTTTGTCTGTTTCTGTAAAACCGAGGATCTTTATTTAGGTTACCTACGATTTTTGGTGTTTCTTTTTTTCCAGTGGATTAAAAAGAAATTATATGTATATTTTGGCACAGACTTCAAAAAAACTGTTTTAGAAGCTTAAAATATGAGTGCAGATGGGCTGTATTTGAAGCAGGAATTGTGGTCCCAGATCCCTACTTACCCTGTACCACCACTTTAACTGCCCCTCTGAAAAGAGGCTTCTGGGGCACCTCTGTGGAGTTCCTAGGGTTCTTCACAAAGGGTTTGAAAGGCAGTATTTTAGGAGATGTCAGGTAATAACAAGTACTGAAAATATTAGTTAGTTTTACTGTCTATTATCAAGAAGTGAATATTTTTATGTTTTTGCATGGTCAGGGCTTTATGAACTAAGAAAACTGGAACCTCGGCTAAAGAGCAAGCCTTGGAAGTTAAAAGATGACTGAGTAGATTGTTAGGGAACTCCCAGAAGTTTATGTTTATATTTAAAAGGAGTATGAAACCCAGAGCCTTGGAGACATTTACCCAGATTGAGATTGTAAAACCAATGAAGTTTATCTTCCCGCTGGAGACAATTACTTACATTTCAAAGGGTAAGAACCAAGGGACTTTCCTCTTTTCTTTCCTAGGAGAATTTGCCTACCCTGGGGGTATTAATGTAGCTATTTTATACAGACTCCCAGCTTCATAATTTTGGGGACCTTTTCTTGTGGTTCAGCCCCTGTATGTTAAGGCCTAACAACTGGCTGTCATTAACTGTGGGGGGAAAGTGTTGCATTTCTTGACATAAGTAATAATAACATCTCTGCTCTAGAAACTTTGTGTGTACTTTTAGCTATTATGAGTAAGTACAGACAGTAATGTATTTTCAGTGTAAAACATTTCTTAGGAAAAGAGCATGTATTAATAATTTCTATGTGGAGAAGTATTTTCAGATTATCTGAATTTTCCTTATAGAGGTTCTGTTGTTAGCTACATCTCCAGGAGGTGATTAGCTCACTCATTGTTAGAGTTAGGCCTTTACTGAGCACATTAGACCACTTAACTATCACTTAAGTGATGTTCTCATTGATAAAGCAAGAAGTATTAGAAACAAATTGTTTTCAAGAGTCCCTGAGAGCCAAACTCTGATGATCTTTTCAGCTCTAAGCATGTATACATTGTTTATGGTAGTTAAGCACAGGTGAAATGTTTTATACAAATTTAGTTCTTTGTAGACTGATATTCTTCATCCAGATAAAAAACAGGTATTAATACATGAATTCACACTTGTAAAAGTTTTTATTGAAAATAATAAAATTGCTGACAGAATACTTCTATATGAAGAAAAATATGAGTGTGAATATTGTTTTTCACACACATTTTTGTTTTAAAATGAGTAAATGAAATCTGAATATCATTAGAATTTGTATCTTTGTGTTTTTCCAGTTATAAAAAAAGAATGCATACCTCTTGTAGAAAGTCTGCAATGTCCCAAAAAATAAAAAGCAAGAAATATATTAATGTATCATTTGTTTTACTTTATGCCTTTGGTATTGTTTCATGGGAGGGAAAGAGCATAAGTAGCCTATGCATGGATTTTTTTCCAGAATCAGCCTGTCTTTTTCCCTTGCTGATCCTATCACTTATCGTTTTGCTGTAATAAACCTTAGTCATGAATACAACTGTATGCTGAGTCCTGTGAATCCTTTTAGCAAATCCCTGAAAGTATGGGTAGTCTTGAGGAACTCTGAAACAGTACTGAAGACAGAAAGTAAAACAAGTGATTTTTTTGGAAGTGAAATTCCTAAACAATCCCAAAAGTAAATAGCAGATAGAGAAAAGTACTTTTACTATGACTCATATTTATACTACATGAAGAATCTGTACAAATCAATAAGAAAAGGAGAAATGCACCTGTAGAAATACAGGCCAGCAATAAGAATAGGTAATTTAGAAGAGGATATGAAAAACAGCAGACATGAAAAACAGCATTTAATTTGAGAAGTCATTAAATAAATGCAAAATAAAATGACAGTGACATGCAAACTTGTAACTGTCAAATTTGCAACAAAATCCTACAAAACTAAGAGATCATATTCAGGTTATAGAAGATGATGGAGAACACCATTTTCATACATTGCTAGTGTCAGCATTTATTAATACTGCCTTTCTGGTGGACAATTTGATAATCTGTGTTAAAAGTTTTAAAGAGTTTGTAACATGAACATGGCCAGATTGTCTTGAAGTCAGCTTCCATCCTTGGAAACTTGCTCCTTGTTTTCCCTTCGCCATTTCTCAAAACTCTAAATACCTTAAAGATTTAATTCTTTACTACTTGAAGAGAAGTTTCTGGGAGGGTTCAATAGTGTTTCACACAGAGAGCACCCTAAGTTCTCTGTAGGCATTTTTCCCGCTTTTTATAACTACCCATTGGAATCTGTAAAAAACAAGTCATACCATAAATCATACATAGCTACCCCCACACACTACTAAGCTGCCCCTTTCCTCCCCTTCTATTTCTCCTAGTTAAATATCTGTAGTGTTCTGTAAAATAGGACTCTATCTTTTTTGTGTGTGTCAAAAGATGCTCATTTTATTCAGTGTAAAGCTGCGAACCCCTCCCTGCCCCACACACATCCCACATTTTCTTCTATTCTGTGAAAGTTATAATTCCACCTCCAGTACTTGTAACAGTTTTCATCAACCTAGAGTGAGGGCTTTTTCAGTTTTCCCCTGGAAGGGGCATATTTTTCTAATTTGTGCAAAGGTCTTGCCTTTGGTTAGTCTTCTCTCAAGGGAGAACCATATCATCATCTTTGAGAAGTTCAAGGGGCCTCTTGGGTTTGTGAGCACTCATATTAAGAAATTTGTAACTGTCATTTACTTCACTTGTTCCTTGTTCAGCCACTGTGATCCTCTGAGTAGTTGCTTCAGAACGGTCCATTAAAGAGACCTGAACACTGAAGGAGTTTTTTCCTTTGACTTGCTGATTTTCGGTTACGAATTCTATAACTATAAATTTATAAAGTCTGTAAACTGGTATTGTTTTTCACCCTTCCACATAATCTATAGTAGTGATCTATATCCTAAGTGAGCTTTGAAAAACAACTCTTTGCATATATTAAGTTGATATTTAAAAGCTTTTAATCACTTAAGTAAGTTTTGCATGAACTAAGGTGAGAGCAAGATCTGGGATGTGTGAGGAATACGCTTTCCTTTTGCCTACTGGGAGAAAGCTTATTGTGAAAAAAAGTTTAATCAGTTAGCCTGATTGATTTTAGGAAGAATATGTATAGAAGTTGAATACCTGGAAATCAATTTCTTTAAAATGATTCAGTGTGTCTTAGGAAAGTTTTCACCTGTCTCAGCGTGAGGACTGCTGCTAAAGGGACAGTGAAACAGTCTATCTCCAAAATGGACTCCCATTTATTGACTTTAAGGCTTTGAAATTGCTTACAGGTTACCTACTATTTCTCTTCTTCCAGGGCTTCATATCTTCATTTGTCAGCATAGGCTAGGTTGTACTATGGTGCAGATTAGCCCACAATCTCAATGGCTTTATACAAACAATAAAAACATTGTTCTTGCACATATAGCTTCACAGTTTGAAACTTGTGTCCTCTAAAGTTACAAGCAGCAGGAGAATAGAGGCCTGGAGGATTTCATGGGACATTTTTAAGAGTTAGGCCTGGAATTGGCTTATATTACTTCTGCCTATGTTTCATTGGCCAGAATCCAGGCATTTGGCTTAACCTAACAGTAAAAGAAGTTGGAAATTGTAGAAGAGCAGAAATTTGGGATTAGCACTGAGTTATACTTTGGTTGTGGCATGTTTTACCCATGACTCAAAAAACCTTTTTCTGTTCTTTTCACACCATTCTTTCTATAAATTTCTCAAGCTTTCATTAAAATAGTAGCATCTAACAGTTCCAAGACCTGTTTGTTTGCAAATTCCACAGTGGTAACCAAGTTCTTTCAGAGGAAGGGTAGTTCTTAAGAAACTGGTATCAACAGAAGGTAAATGATAAATTATTGTAAATTATTCACTTGTTCTCTGGCTGTCTTTAAATGGTTGAATTACCTTATAATGTATGCATCACTTCCACACTACCTTTTTACAACTCAAAAATTTTAATTTCCCTGGAATGTCTTTCAATGGATACTTATTTTCCAAATACCCTGAACTCCTAAAATTACCTGCCAAACTATACAATTACGAATAGAGCTTCTTTCAAGACTTTTAGTGTGCGCTAGAAAGAAAACATCCTCCTAACTATTCCAAATGAAGCCTCAGCAGATGAAGAGAGCAGGGGCCGTCTGACTAGGGCCAGCTGTAGTGTGTGGGTTCTTGACTTTGTGTAGGAGAGGTTTCACAACATGAGTCCAGGTGACTAGGAGGATCCATTTATTAAATCTGGGGACAGTAAGACAAGGAAGGGCTTAGCATAGAAGAAACAACAGGAAAGTCTAGGCTGGGCTGCCTTAGCTCATTGGAAAGTCAGAGAAAAGGGGGCCTTGGGGACAGGTCTAGGAGATTAGCCTGGGGCAAGCTGCCAGCTGGCCATTGCCTTAGAGTCTAGGAAAGGTATGCTTGTGCCGAAAGGAGGCGGAAAGAGAAGGAAAGAGGAATGGCATTGGCGATCTCTTTTTTGCAGGCACAAATCTTAGGGGAGATCTCAAGGGAGGGTTTCAGCAGAGTATTCATCCGTTCTCCAGGTGTGTCCTTTCAGGGTTGTAGTCTTTGCTGATTGGTCAGTGCTGAGGCACAGAGGTGTTAGTCACTGCAGTTGGTCCTGGTGCTGCCCAACTAGTTCTGAGTTTTTCTGGGTCTGGAGCTGATACTCAGCTGAGTTCTAGATGTCATTTCAAGGGAGGGGACCTTCTGTACCTGCCTGTAAATTGCTCAGCCAGTTTGTTCAGCCCTCTCTCTCAGTTTCCCTATTCCACATGCCAAGGAATTTTCTAGCTTCTTACTATCCTGTCTCATTACCCCCTCAGAGACTTGTATCCCTAAAATCTTTTACGGGTGATGAGGGAGGAGGGTATCTCTTCAGTAACTGCTTCCTACTGACAGCCTAATAGTCACCTGGACTTGTATTGTGAAATCTTTCCTATGTGACGTCAAGAACACACTCACTATAGCTGGCCCTAGGCAGATCTGCTCAGGGCAAGGCTGCTGTCTGGTAACACTTTGAAGAATGTCCATCCTCTCCTTTTTTACTTCTAGGTTCTGGTAGTTAGGTTCTTTGTAAAATATCAAATTAAAAAATCCTTTTGGTGTATATCACATTAGCTATTGATATTTGATCAGTTTGTTTTATTACACAGCCTTTTAAAAAATTTTAAAAAAATCATAGTAGTTGGCTAGTACGGTAGGGAGGGATGCCACGATTGCTGTCACACAGGTGAGCCGCTTGTGTGGGCATCTGTCAGTTACCCCTACCATGGTGCTAATCAAGTTTATTCGTGTCCTGGAAACCTTAGGGCCAAACATCAGGGGAGTCATAGAAGCTGCCCTGGCAAGTATTGAATTGAATGGCAGCTTCATTTTAATTATACTTGTTTGCATGGTTGCTCATCTATATCATCATAATAGCTGTCTATCCTAGAGGCCAAATAAGATAGTGTGATATACAGGCTGCTTTGTATATATCAACAAATTATAATCGATGATGCCCCTTCCAACTGTTTTTCACTCCATAATTACCCCCCGCTTACATCCAGCCTATTCTGGTCTTTCAAAAACAAGTGAAACATAGCTGTTGATGTCCTTTTTTAAGTATAGAGTATTGAGAATCATGTTTTTTTTGTCCTTACAATAATCATGTATTTTTCTTATTTTCTATCTGGACTAAGTTACCTATTTTAATAGGTGAAATGACTGTGTAATACATATATGTTGATGATGATAACAATTGTCAGCTTCTAATGAGCATTTACTATATGCCAAGAAGTATACTAAGCACTTTACAACATTTCATTTAAACCTTGCACATCCTGTGATACAGGTGTTTCAAAAGAGGAAACTGAAGCTCTGAGTAGGTAAGTTACCCTGCCCAAATAGTGGAGCAGGGAATTAAATCCAGTCTCTGAAGTTCATGCTCCTAAGTGTTTGACTCATTCATTACTTTTGACTTAAATGTGTTATACAAGTCCCTTCTGGATCTCTTCTTAAGTAATAAAAGTAAAATTCTGTTACCTAATGTTAAATGAATTTGGTGTAAAAGTTATTTTCATTATAAAAAATTTTCCTAATTTGCTATGGTTTGTAAGAGGCATTAGTGAAATTTAGACTTTTCTTCATAGATTTGTAGTGAAATAAAATTTAGGAGGAGCTTCTGGTCAAGATGGCAGAGTAGGTAAATGTGGTACTTGCATCTTCCACTAGCACATCAAAATTACAACTAAAGTACAGAAAAACCATCACTGGCACATAAAGTCTAGGTGAACAGAAGTCTTACAACTCAGGATATGCAGAAGAAGCCATGTGACTGGTAGGAGGAGCAGAGATGTGGAACAGGTTGGTCTCATACCCATGTGTGATGGTTAAAAATCTGGAGGGATATCTCAGCTGCAGAGGTCTCCCCTGAAGATCACGGAGTCCCAGCCCCACATTAGGCTCCCTAGCCCAGGAGGGTTCCAGTGCCAGGAAGAGAAGTCCCCATAACTTCTGGCTATGAAAACCAGCGGAGATTGCGGCTGAGTGAGAGAGAGGGCTAGTGGAGTCCCAGGCATTCCTTTTAAAGGGCCTGCACACAGACTTACTGGGACTCACTCTCTCTGAGCTTTAGTACTGGGGCAGCAGCTTGAAAGGCACCAGGAATATATGGGAAGAATTGAATTGTGTTGCTTCAGGACAAGGGCCAGAGGGGCAGCTTTTTCCCAGACAGAGTGCAGACAGACGCCATTGTTTCTTTACTGAGCCCTCCCCATGCAGGGTGCCATATCTGAGTCTCCATCAAAATGACTAACATCCTTTGCCCTGCTCTGGCAATTCGCTGAGACCTGGCCTCACCCAAAATTCGGGCCCACCCTAGCCACTTTCAGTGGTGTTTCCACGTAAATGGCCTGTCTTAGCACGTGCTGCAGAGTTGCCTAATATCTCTTAAAAGTCCACAAACCCCAAATGCTTTTGGTGTGCTGTATACCTCTTGCTAAGCAGCTCCAAGCCTGGCACTAGCAGCAGCTGGCCTTGGTTTGCAACTTGGCTTTCCCTGGGCACCTTCAGGCCCAACAAGCAACAAACATCTGCAGGTGCTTTGTAGCTCATTCTGGGTGTTCGTGGGCAGGACACAGGCAGTGGCTGGCCTTTGTTTCCAGCGGGGCCACAGAACCAGCAGACCCAGTGGAGCAAGAGCCAACCACCGCTATGAATAACACCGAAAAGGTGTGGACTCTGTGGTCAACAGAGCCATGCTGAAGCAAACCCTGTTATACATGATCTGTATACTGCACTATGTGGTCATCATCCAAAGTTTAGTCTCCTTTCATCACCATGTATTTGGCCTCCATTAGTCAGCTTCAGCCTACGCCTGCTCCTTTCTTCTCTGGTAACCACCATTATCTGTCTCAGTGATTTTATTTTTGTTTGTTCATTTGTTGCCTTCTGTTTTCTATCCCACATATGAGTGGAAATTACATGGTTCTTGTCCTTTTCCACTTGACTGTTATTATATTGGTGTTAGTATCTTTATTATCTTACTAAGGAGCCCTTTCATCCCTCTCCTCCTTTGGAGTCTCCATTTTCTGGATCCCATGTCATTTTGTTTCTTTTTTTTTCTTTCATCTTTTTGGTTGAACATATTCCTAAGAAAGGACACATGGGAGGTAATGTTTTTGAAAACTTGCATAACTGAAAATATTCTCATTTCTCTCCTCACACATGACACAGGCTTGACTGGTTTTAGAATTTAAAAGATACAATTTCTCCTCTCAACAGTTTTAAAATTTTGTTACATTTTTATCTTTCAGTTTTCAGTATCGTTTTTGAGAAGTTCAGTGCCATTATGATAGCCAATCCTTTGTATATGAACTGCTTTGCTTCTTCCTGGAAGTTTTTAAGATCTTTTGTTGGAGGAGAAAAATCTTAGTATTCTAAGATCTAACAGTGATTTGTCTTGATGTGCTTCTTTTAAAAGTTCTTTTACTTGGGAAATTCATACCTTTTAGTTCTGGGAAATTTTTGTGAATTATTTCTTTGTTAATGTTCTCTCTTTTAATTTGCTGTTCACTCTTTGAGAAACCTATATTATTGCAATTCCAGGGTTGATCCTGTATTTTTCTTCCCTCTTCTTCATTTACCCATTTTATTTTATCTATTTTCTAGGTGATTTTATTATCTCTATCTTTCTGCCTTTCTGTTGCATTCTCATTCTTTTTTTTTTTTTTACATTCCAAGATCAGATTTTTATTCTCTGAATGCTCTTTTTATAAAAGAAGTATTTTTTCTGTTTTATGGATGAAAATCTTCATGTTTCTGAGTATATTAATGATAATATTTTATGGACTTAAAATTTGCATACAGTATAATTGTCTTTTGTTATAAAGTTCTATAAATTTGGACAGACATATAGAGTTATATAACCATTATCATAATTAAGAGATAGAACACTTCATTCATCCCTCAAAATTTATAATTTTTCTTTCTGTTCATCCTTTGTCTCTGTCAACTCTGATATGTTTTCTATCTCTGTCATATTGCCTTTTCCAGAATATCATATCAATGCAATCATGATGATAGTTAAAAAAATTCTTTCAGCTACCTTATCTCTGTTTCCACTGAGTTTCTTTTTCATGTTTGTGTTAATCTCTCTCTTTTCATCAGGGCTTTCCCTATATGCTGATTTTCAGCTGCTCTTGTATGATAAGAAATGGGCATTAAAAAGCTTATTGGAAACTGTGTACATGGGCAGAGCATAGGCAGAATTGTGTCCCTCCAAATTCATAGGCTGAGGTCTTAACCCCTGTGGTTTAGAATGGGATTGTTTTTGGAGATAGGACCTTCAAAGTGTTAATTAAGCTAAAATGAGGCTGTTAAGGTGGGCCCCATCCAACCTGACTGGTGTCCTTATATGAAGAGATTAGGACATATAGAGAGAGACACCAGGGATGTAGTGCATAGAAGGATGACCATGTAAAGAGGCAGCAAGAAGGCAGCTATCCTGCAAATCAGGGAGAAAGGCCTCAGGAGAAAGCAAATCTTGTTGACACTTGATCTTGGACTTCTAGCCTCTAGAACTGTGAGAAAATAATTTCTGTTGTTTAAGGCACTTAGTCTGTGATAGTTTGTTGTGGCAGCCCTAGAAAACTAAAATAGGCTTTTTGACTGGTGAGCTTCAATACAGGGTGATATGGCTGGGCCTTTATGCATGGATGATACCTGATTGTCAGTATCTTTAGTTATCTTTTTCTTAGATTGATAAAATTTTTCTCCCAATAGGATTATATTAAAGGGAGGCTCAAGAAGGAAGGGATTTGGAAACTTGTCAATAGTGAAGGAGTTTTGGAATCGTTTTGGGAAGAGATGGGTTGAGTAATAGGTTACTGGGTAGTTATGAATTTGAAGTTGGGCAGCTGGATTTTGTAGGGGACAAAACTCAGTAGTCTCTGTTCATCAGTTTGATATTTGTGTTGCAGTGTGTTAAGTGACCAGGATGGTAAGGGTACTAAATGGTAGGTACACTCATTAATGGAACATAATTAAACATGGGAAAAAGTTTTGAGTAGATGTTTCATTAAAAAGGTATAAAAATGTCCAATCAGCATATGAGAAAGTGCTCAACATCATTTGTCATCAGGGAAATACAAATGAAAAACCACAGAGTGTTATTAACCAGTTTCCAAGTTGGCTATAAACCCTGCTTCCAGATACTCACATCATTGTGTAGTATCCTCTTCATACTGTACCAAGGTTGGTATATGTGATTAATAGCATATGGCAGAAGTGATAATATGTCACTTCTGAGATTAGGTTATAAAAAGCCTTTAGCATCCATCTTGGCCACCAAGAAACCCTGGTTATAATATTACTCCAATGGGACTGTATATTTTTTTTACATGTTCCATTATGGCAGTCTATTAATACGTTGTGGCAAAATACTAGGGCTGTCTTTTTTTCCCCTTTCTTTTTTCTCTCCTTCCTTTCCTTCCAGAAACATTTATTGAGCTCTTACGACATGTCAGGCACTAATACTTGAGGTTGTAAATACAGAATAAAAGTATCTCTTCTCAAGAGTTTATCATGTGATTGAAATTAACCGGTTAGTTACAATTCACATAAATGTTATCAATAGAGACATGCTCAGGATGCTGTCAAAAGCAGGTATAGTTTCCAAAGAAGGTTAAATTATGAAAGATGGAAGGACTTGTCTAGGTGAGGAAGGACAGAAAATTATTCCAGGCAGAGAAAAGAGCATGTGAAAAGGCCCAGAAGTATGAAGGGTTTGAAAGAAGTATGGCTGGTAAGACATTCCTTTATTTATTTTTTCTTTTTTAATTTTTTGTTTCTTATTTTTGCAGATTGAAATTGGAAAGGTGGGCAGGAATGAACAGAGTGAAAACATGACTAATAAATAGCCCTATTTGCATCTTTAGGACTGTATGCTCCATGAGGGAAAGGACCATGAATGACTGGGTGAATGAATAATAGAATGGCATCTGGACTTTTTACTTTTCAAATTACTTTGGAAGCAGTGTTTAAAATGGATTGGTGGGGACAGAGGATAGGCAGGACTAGGTTAAGATACCTTTGGGGGCAGTTGGGAATGATGAGAATGATGAAGCAGAACCAGGGAACTGAAGAGGGATAGAGAAGGAGATTTAATAGAAAATTGATGGCTGATTGAATATGGGGAGTGAAGAAGAGGACATGTCTAGGAAGATTTCTAAATTCTGTCTTGGAGTGGTGGTCGATACCATTAACTGAGAGGGAAGAGAGAATAAGAAACAGATATGGTAGAAAAGATTGGCCTGATTTGCATTTTGAGAGGTAATTTTAGCAGCATTATGGAGCGTGTTGTGAAGAAAGCCAAGATTGGATACTGGCAAATGAGTTTAGGAGGTTGTTGAGTAATTCAGGAGAGAGTTGATGGTGAGCTGAACTATGGTGGTAGCCGTAGGGATGGGAAAAGAGCAGGGAGTCAAGAGATATTTTTGCAAAAGAATAGTAATTTGTTCTAAATTAAAATTGAGGGATGAAAGAAGAGAGAATTCAAGGGTTTTGGTTGGGATTTTGACTTGTGTAACTGAGTGGGTGGGAAATGACACTTACTGAATTAAAGAATACAAGGACAAATGTTGGGAGAAGATAGAAATAATACTGACAGTAGCTGATATTTACTGAGCACTATGGCTAAATGCTCATGAGTCGTTGTTTCATTTAATTTTTAATTAACCCTATAAAATAGGTGCCAGTATTATCTGTATTTTACAAATAAGAAAGTTAAAGTAGAATCAGGTCACAAGTTAGTAGATTTAGTACCAATTCGAACCTAGGGGCAGTGCTTTTAATCATTGTAGTAACGGTACGTTTTAGCTTTCCCTAGTAGGTCATGGACTTGTAGAGGAAGGAATATGATATCTCTCACCGCTAATCTAATCATAGATTGATTAGCCCAAAGTAGGAACAAGGCTTTTTTTTTTTTTTTTAAGATTTTATTTATTTTTAAAGAGAGGGGAAGGGAGGGAGAAAGAGAGGGAGAGAAACAGCAATGTGTGAGATACATCGATCGGTTGCTTTCCGCAAGCCCTGAGCTGGGGACTTGAGCAACCTATGCATGTGCCCTGACTGGGAATCAAACCGATGACCCTTTGGTTTGCAGGCCAGCACTTAACCCACTGAGCCACAGCAGCCAGGGTGGAACAAGAGTTTTTAATGGGAGCTTTCACTCATGTCCATGACCACACCTATTCTATTCCTTCTGCCCCAGCACCAACTCAGTTGTGGAACTTAACCTCTTTTCTTTTGTTTTGAAAACGACTAACACAGAGCACTTGTGTTTGTGCCAGGCTTTACCGAACCAGCTTTGTGATTTTGGAGAGGTTCCACATACAACCTAAAATCAAATATTAACTATTCCTGTTTTTTAAAATTCTTCTTTATCTCACTTACGGAGATTTTTCTCTGGTATTTTTTCTCCTGCTATTCTTGCTCACTTTCCTGTCCTCTAGTTTCATTTCCTATTTTATCCTCTAAGCTTACCTGTACACTCAAATATCCATGGTTCTTTTTGGCAGAGCATTTTTGCTGTCAAAAAGAGTTCCTTACTAGAGCAGGGAGGTTTGGGGACCCCCCAAAGGTAAGAATGATTATACCCCGTATGGTCCATCCCAAGCCTATGATGGTATACATGTAACTGTGTGACTTCTGTCACCCTCTTTCTTATCCCGCTGGTGATGGAGCTACATTGAGATTTCTAGAGAATGTGTTGAACTGAGGAACTGTCATTCATTGCAAAATGCAATGAAATGCAAAATGGTACCATCATTTTGGAAGACAGAGTAGAAAACTAAACATATTCTTACCATATGATCCAGCAATCTTGATTCTTGATAATTACCCAAATGAGTTGAAAACTCATGTCTACACAGATACCTGCACGTGAATGTTTATAGCACCTTTTTTCATAATTGCCAAACCTTAGAAGCAACCAAGGTGCCCTTCAGTAGGTTGATGCATAAATAAACTAGGTTATACCCAGGTAATGGAATATTATTCAGAAGAATATTATTCACTAAAAAGAAATGATCTGTCAGCCATGGAGAAAACGTAAATGCATATTACCAAGTGAAAGAAGCAAATCTGCAAAGGCTACCTGCTGTAGGCTTCTGACTGTATGATATTCTGGAAAAGGTAAACTATGGATACAGTAAGAAGATTGGTTGCCAGGTGTTAGAGGAAACTGATAAAATAGGTGGAACACAGAGGAGTTGTAGAGCAGTGAAACTTTTGTATAGTGTTATAATGATAAAGACATGTCATTATATATTCGACCATACCCCAAAATATACAATGCCAAGAGTGAACCCTCGTTTTAAACTATGAATTTTGGGTGATAGTGATACGTCAGTGTAGGTTCATCAGTTGAACAAATGTACCATTATGGTGAGGGGTGTTGAAAGTGGGGAATGTTGTGCATATGTGGGGGAAAGAGGGCACATGGGAACTCTGTGTACTTTCTGCTCAATTTTACTATGAATCTAACACTAAAAATATTTTTTAGAAGAATTTTAAAAACAGCTTTATTGAGATATAATTGACATAAACTATACTATTTAAAGTGTACAAATTAATAAGTTTTCACATAGTATATTATACCCTTTAAACCATCACTAGACTCAAGATAGCATTTTCTTTATCCCCAAAAGTTTCCACATGCCCCTTGGTAATGTCTCCCACCTACCTCTGCCCTACTCATAAGCAACCGCAGATTAACTTTTGATCACTATAGATTAGTTTGTGTTTTCTAGAGCTTTATATAAATGAAATCATACTTTTTTCCTCTGGTTTCTTTTACTAAGCATAATTATTTTCATATTCATCCATGTTGCTGTATGTATCAATAATATACTAATTTTATTGCTTTATTTATTGTTTATCCATCCACTCATCTGTTGATGGGCATTGGGTTGTTTCTAGTTTTTGGCTATTACAAATAAAGTCACTATAAACATTCATGTGTAAATACATATTTAAAAATATATTTATACAGATAGCACATAGTGCCTATTTTATTTGCACATATCATAGTACTCCAACTCAAGCTCCTAAGTTACATCTTTGCCATAGCCTTGGCTAAATCTTGAACTAGTGTAGAACTCAGCTGTGTTAGAATACTGATCTTAGCATGTTTAGATCTGGCATGCTTGTTTTTGATAGATGTGCTTTGTAAGCCCATGGTTCACCATGACTGTATTCTTAGCCAGGTGTTGCATAACAAGAAGAAGGGATTCTTCAGTGTATGATAGGTAATGCTGTAGAACTAGTGTCCATTCATTCACTATTATCAAGAATTTTCCGTGCTAAACAAGAAGCTTCTCTTATGATCTGCGGAGGGAAGTGCACCATATTGTAGTCGAACATAGTTCCATCAGGTATTTGGTCAAAGTATGTTCCTCCACATCAACTTTTCTAATCTTAGATGCTCTCTGAGTAGAAATGCAGGAGTAGAGGGCGTTCCAGACCAAAATTTAAAGTTGCAGAATCTTCATTCCCACCTGTCTAATTTGGAGCTTAGTGTAAGTGTTGTCAGTCACAAAATCAAAGTCATCAGTTTCCAAGGGTACATTTCTTCATATTTGCTCAACAATAAAGCATGGCAGTGATACCGACGAGCTGCAGCATCTTCTTGGGCACAGAATTATTCTGTATGAACCGATTAATAATGGAAACAGTCATGTACATGGTCTCTTACATTAAGTTGAATTTTGTTTGAACCTGTACCTGTCAATCAATTAGGAGGGCTCATGTTTCTAGTGACTTCACGACCCAGTGAGTATTCTGGGCTGACTGCTTGCTCTTCCTCAAGTTGTCTCAGATAAGCATAGATATCTTTCACATACTCACCTCAAAGGTTTGGATTAGCTTCATCTTCTGAATCTACATCATTCACTGCAAGAATTACATCAGAAAAAGCCTCACACAGATATTCTTCTGTAGAGGCACATCCAGATGTTTCCATTGAGCTTGGAGGAGTATCAACCAAAATAGGCTCAGGCAAAACTTGGCAGTTTTTTAGCAATAACTTGTCCAGCAGCTAAAGTTTTGGCTTCCTTTTTCAGAAGCACTTTGGCCGGTGGCTGTTCCCCGATACTGTTACTGATGTCTCTAAGAGCTGTTCTTGGCCTCAGCCAGGGCTTGGAGGCGGCAGCAGTGGCCATCAGCATGTGCTTTGCATCTGCCATACTGATCTTCACTTTATTTTCAGCATTAATTTTCATATTCTTGGTGACCTGGAGATCCATGGCTGCTTCTTCACCAGGCAGTGGCTCAGTGGAGACAGGCAGGAAGCAGGAGCCTTCAAGGAGCTGGGTACCTGAACCCAACACATATCAACAGTTGTTCCTCCAGAGCATGCCCCAAAATATATATTCTGTTTAAAGATTTTAAATTTATTTTTATTTTTAGAGAGAGGGGAAGGGAGGGAAAAAGAGATGGAGAGACATATCAATGTGTGGTTGCCTCTCGTGTGTTTCCTACAGGGGATGTGTCTCGCAACCCAGGCATGTGACTGGACTGGGAATCAAACTGGTGACCCTTTCCTCACAGGTTGGCGCTCAATCCACTGAGCCACACCAGGCAGGGCACATATTCTTAGCTAATAGAATCTGAATTAAGATTCACAGAATTTGGTTTAGATAGTTATCTCTTCTTATATAAATTACTGTATTTAAATATTGTAAATACAGATATATTTTTGTAATCTACTCACAGCTTATATTTTGAAAGGGGGTGAAACATTTGTTTTTCCCCCCTTTCAAAATATATTATTATTTTTATGCCTTAGATTACTTGCATTCAATTAAAGAGCTATTTATGGAGTACTTAGTATGTGTAAAGCTTAGTGATCACCAGTCCAAAAGCACAAAATGGTTAGGAGTTAAATACTATATAATAACCCAAAGATGAATAAAGTGAATGTCATAAGAACAACAACAAAATATATGGGTTAAGGACACAGGAATAATACCCAGTTAGAGAATAAGAAATAAATTAATTGAGAAGAAATAATTTAATGGAGACCTTGAAGCATGGGTAGGATTTTTAGGTGATATTGGGAAGAAGCATGTAGTGGGAAGGAAGGAATGTAAATTAGAGCCTAGGAGTGAGATGCATGGGATAGATAAATCCTTGGGCAAAGAAGTCCATTTTTTTTTCCTAGCACAGGATTGGTATGGTGACAGTCTCTTATTTCTTCAGACCTCTTTTGGAGTGTTTGATTCTGCTATTTGGTTTAGTTCAAAACATAATTGAACTAAATTATGAGATTGAATATCTCTGTAGTAACAAGCACTTTAAGTCATTCACAGAGTTGTGTTCTTTCTTACTATGTGATCAGAATCCTCATTAGAATTTTGAAGTGGGTCTTCTCAGAAAACTGGAACATGTTTCTGATGTTGTCTTTGCATAGTCTTCTTTTTCGTTTCTTCCTTGAGGATGAGTCATCCGAAGAATCCAAATGGTGCTTATGAAAATATGTTCCATCTTAAGGGAAAGCAAAAATCACTCCTGGCTCCAAAAAACTCTGAAAATGCCAATCAGAATTTTCTGTAAATAGCAATAGCTGTGATGTACCCACACCCACAGGCCTCTTTTCTAGCCCACCTGGTGCCACAGGAACCAATAAGGTCTATTGTTAAAAAAGTGTATCGAACCAGTAATTTCATCATTATTCCTCATAAGTTCAGCCTGATTTCAGTCATCATGATTGAAACTTTTTAAACCATTTGACCACAATTTGATTTGGTGATTTAATGTTAATGTTAAATATGTTGTGAATTATTGATATAATTATGAACCTATGTCCTTATTTATAAAATAATGAGTGAAGAGAAAAAACACACACATGATTGTAAATTGTTTAATAAACTTTTAAAATTCACCTTTTCTCCCTGTCTTAAATGTAGAACAAATATGCAGAGGACTTTATTATTTTTGTTGTTAGTACTTTTTTCTTGTTTAGTTTACTTTTTACTTTTTAAGACTATTTTAAAATAAGAGCAGTTTCAGGTTCACAGCAAAATTCAGAGGACTGTACAGAGGTTTCCCATATATCCCTTACCCCTACATATGCACAGCCTCCCTCACAGGGTACTTTTGTTACAACTGATGAATCTACATTGACAAATGATAATCACCCAAAATCCATACTTCATGTTAGGGTTCACTCTTGGTGTTGCATGTTCTTTGGGTTTGAAAAAATGTATAATGACATACCTAACATTATAGTATAATATAGAGTATTTTTAGTGCCCTAAAAGTCCTCTCTTCTCAACCTATACATCCCTCCCCCTCTCACTTTTTATTTTTCATTAAACTATGTTTTTTAAAGTTATATTTTATTGATTATGCTATTACAGTTGTCCTGATTTTTTCCCCTTTGCCCCTCTCTGCCCAGCACCCCACACTCACTCAGGCAATCCCCCCTCCATTGTTCATGTCCATGGGTCATGCGTATAAGTTCTTTTGCTACTCCTTTTCCTGTACTGTACTTTATACCCCATGGCTATTCTGTAACTACCTATTTGTACTTCTTAATCCCCTCACCTCTTCACCCATTCCCGCAAACTCCCCTCCCACCTGGCATCCATCAATATGCTCTCTGTATCCATGATTCTGTCTCTGTTGTTCTTGTTGCTTAATTTGTTTTTTAGATTCAATTGTTGATAGATATGTATTTATTGCCATTTTATTGTCCATAGTTTTTTAAAGTACATTTTATTGACTATGCTATTACAGTTGTCCCTGTCTCTCCCCCTTTGCCCCTCTCCTCCTGGTACCCCCCTTCCCTCCAGCAATCCCTCCCTTAGTTGATGTCCATGGGTCATCCATATAAGTTCTTCAGCTTCTCCATTTCCTATACCATTCTTAACATCTGTGCTATTTTGTACCTATCAATTATGCTTCCTAATTTCTATACCTTTTCCTCTATTCTCCCCCTTCCCCCTCCCTGCTGATAACCCTCCAAATGATCTCCGTATCTCTGATTCTGTTCCTGTGCTAGTAGTTCTGTTACGGAAAAATGAAACGACCAGACACTGAGGGGTTAGGAGCACGATCTTTATTTACGTGCACGGGCTCAGAGGAGACAAACTCCAAATTCTGAGCCCAGAACAATAGCCCCGCATTCCTTTTATGCTGGGCTAAGCAGGGGAGGGTATTGGGAGGAGTAGTATAGATTTGGCACGAAGGGGCTTACAGAAGTGGGAGAGAAACATTTACAGCATTAGTCAGGGCAGATAGTCTCAGCACCTGCAGCAGGGCAGATAACATTTCATTTCGTCCTTGGTGTCGGCCCTGACTCCCTCTACAATTTGACAAGGCTAACAGGGCACAAGACCCCTCAGGTTAAGATCCAGGCATTGTGATAAAGCCCGATGAGGATGTTAGGGTGATGGAAAGTCATTGCAAATAGAGAATAAGATGTGTGTTTGGTAAAAGAAGGTATGAGCAATGGAAACCCTTTGTATTGAAGGGAAAGAAAGTCGTCTTGTCCTGAAGTAAGTGAGTATTATGAAATTAAAAAAGGAAAAAGAAAGGACCAAAAAGAAGAGGTTTATGGAAGTTGCAGAAAGTCTGTGAGTTGCAGAAGGTTCATGGAAAAAGAATCTTGAAAAAATAATCTTATGTGTGGCCAAACTAAGGTTGACATGAATTTGTCTAAGTTCAAGTACACCAATTGGAAACTGGATGTGAGGTTCTCTCTGTGTTAGAAGGACACAAGTTTTGTTTTGTTTTTTTCTATAATATTGGTATGCTATAAATAGAAATTATAAAGAAAGATTAAGATGTACTCTGCAAAGCATCAGTTCTCTGACTGCTTAGGTAAATGAAACCTTAATATTGAAAGAGCTAAATTTTACTTCGAAGCATTTAATCTTCTACAATTGCTTGTGAAGTTTTTTAAGTGAACGATCAAATGCATAACTTAAATAAGGGATCCTCTCTTTAGAAAACGGGGAAATAAGTCACTTTCAGTCTGAGGCCTATTTGATGTTTGGAAAGTGGATTTCAACCCAGTCGCCCCCTGAAGGATAGAAACAGGTTAATGATGATCCACGTGTACTTTCATTGGTTAGGGCTT